>CM053027.1:469010714-469034747 GCA_028564925.1 Lithobates sylvaticus
ACATTAGGAGAAAACACGTACACAATATTGGTATAATGTTCAGCGCTAAACCAGCTGATGAAAAAGAATAAAGTTTAAAATTTAAATGAAAAGGCATGCATCTGCATGCTGATGCATAAAGGTTTAACCATGTGAATGGTGAGTGGATTGGTGAGTGGATTGAAAGTTCTGAAAGTTTTGGGCGATGAACCCTTAAAAATTACAGTTCTGAAAGTTCTGGGCGATGAACCCTTAAAAATTACAGTCTCTAAATTGAGGCTGTAAAGGGAGTGAGGCTGCTTCAGGCGCGGGCTGGGGAACCCGATCACTGTGAACAAAAGTAAAGTAAAAGGAGGAGAGAGACGCGCCAAGCCAATCCTTTAAACAGCTTAGGAAATTATTCAGTATATAAGTATAAAAAAACACTAAAAACTTGCGTGAAAAATATTGGGGCACTTGCAGAGTGCTAAAGAGGATGTGAGCTTCCACAGGAAGTGTCACAGGAGCACAGGAGGACCGCCGTGAAGTCTTCCATCATACACAATAGTTACCTTTAAGCACCTTGTTCATCTACCTTAAAACAGGTGGGATTTGATAAAAACAAATGCAGATATATCAGTGTACCTACTGTACATGCATGGGATTTCTAGTTGATTTGTATGATTAACTTCATAGTCTCTCTCTTACATTCTGTTATTAAATAGCTCTTAATGTAGAGACAAGAACATTTTTGCTTGTGTACTCTGGCTATTGGCACATACTTGGGCCATAAATCCCTTTAATATATGTTATAAACCGCACTTGGGTCTTCATTAAACATTAGCATTGCACAGTGTATTGAGTTCATTATCATGACTTCAGATTAGAGCAGTAAAGATAAATAGCCAACATTATGCCTGCTTCTACATTTGTGGGTTTCAGCCTGGAAACTGTTTGGCACTTTTACATTATCCTATTGATAAAATAATTAGTAGAGAATTGAACATTACTGCAGTAGGTAATGGAAATTGAGCGACGATAAGCTCAACCTGTACTTGCAGTATATTGTAACTTCCCAAAGTTAAACTAATGCCCTTACTAATTTCTGCTGCATACATTATACAGTAGTGAGTGTCAGGACTCAGAATGGTAAATGAGCTGTACCTGTAAATGTGCATATAACTGATAAGCTTCTTGGAGTTACAGTGCATGGCCCAGTTTATATAAATGATACCATGAATCCAAAATGTAACTGTTATAATTGGGCAGTGGAACACATTTGTAAAAGATAATCAGCATAGTTATATAGTTACATAGTGGGTGAGTTTGAAAAAAGAAAGTATTGAACCCTACGGACTAAGAATAGGATGCCATTAAAGTTCATGTGCGTGTAAAGGTAGGCGTCCCAATAGTTTTGCTAATATAGTGTATATTTGTATCACAATATTTGGAGTGAGATTTGGTGATTTCACTACTAGCTCACTGTTGTCCTTGCTGGAAAAAAAGCTTGCAGTGTATGGATCGTCCTGATTCTGGTTAGTTACATTAGTTATGTAGCGGTAACACCTTTTCAGGGTGTCCGCTATGTGTAAATTTAGTTATTTTTATCTCTCAGAACAGTAAAGGGGTTCTGAGAGCTAATTGGCATCAATTTGGCTGGGCTGTGTTGGGGTTCTGCCTGATCATCTGTGTGGTGAGGTACACATGACAGGCTCAGAACCAGGCCTGGTTGGACGTTTGAGTACCGGCATTCCTCTGAGCCAATCAGTGGATGCGTTTGGCCCCGCTGAGGAGTCTGGGGAAGGGTACTTAAGATGCTGGAGACACGTGTTCGGGGTTCGTTAGGCCAGAGCTGCCTGTTCCTGGATCTGGGCCGGGGGAAGCCCCGCGAGGGGTCCCGGTCAGGGGAGTGTGTGCCGCCCTGCAACATGGTTGGTTTGACAAGCCCCACAGACCTGCTTGGTCTGGGGCAGGGATCCATCTGTTCTTGGTCTGGGGCAGGAATCCATCTGTTCCCGAGTCTGTTCCCGAGGACTCGGAACCAGCTGGTCCGAGATGCAGTGACTGAGGGAGGATTCAAGGTACTGAGGAAAGGTTCCTGTTTTGTTTCTGAGTGCCAATTTGATTCAAGGTTAGAGACTGCAAGTTTCGTAATTCAAGTGCTGACTGCCATAATCTCTGGCTAGAGATTTTTTGAGCTTGGAAACGCCCAGCTGCGAGTGGCTACTCTCTGGGTTGGCGAATAGAGACGTTTGTATACTTAGTAGTTCAAGGTGCCTGAGTTTTCTTCATCCTTACCCTCTGTTCCCACATGAGGCTGGTGTCTGTTGGATGTTACCCCTGCAAATAAAAACCTTTCAAAAGGACTTTTATGGTGTCAGCGTGCAAAGTCGTTGGGTACTAACTCTGGGTACCCCTAGACCTGGAGGAACAAGCCAAGCGGAGGTAACCGAAAGCCCAAAATTTAAGGCCGCCCCATCGAGGGTTATGGCCGCTACAGTTACATAGTAGGTGAGGTTGAAAAAATACACAAGTCCATCAAGTCCAACCTATGTGTGTGCTTATATGTCAGTATTACATTGTGTATCCCTGTACGTTGCGGTCGTTCAGGTGCTTATCTAATATTTTTTTTGAAACTATCAATGCACCCACTAAAACCATCGCCTGTGGAAGGGAATTCCTCATCCTTGCCGCTCTCACTCAATTAAGGTTAAACCTCTTTTCTTCTAATTTTAGTGAGTGGCCATGTGTCTTGTTAAACTCCCTTCCGCAAAAAAGTTTTATCCCTATTGCAGGGTCACCAGTATGGTATTTGTAAATGGAAATCATATCCCCTCTCAAGCCTCTCTTCTCCAGAGAGAATAAGTTCAGTGCTCGCAACCTTTCTTCATAACTAATATCCTCCAGACCCTTTATTAGCTTTGTTGCCCTTGTTTATACTTGCTCCATTTCCAGTACATCCTTCCTGAGGACTGGTGCCCAGAACTGGACAGCATACTTGAGGTGAGGCCAAACCAAAGTCTTGTAGAGTGGGAGAATTATCGCTTTATCCCTGGAGATAATCCCCTTTTTAATGCATGCCAATATTCTGTTTGCTTTATTAGCAGCAGCTTGGCATTGCATGCTATTGCTGAGCCTATCGTCTACTAGGACCCCCAGGTCCTTTTCCATCCTTGATTCCCCCAGAGGTTCCCCACTAGTGAGTAGATTGCATTCATATTTTTGCCACCCAAATTAATTATTTTAAATTTTTCTACATTAAACCCATTTGCCATGTAGTTGCCACCCCATTAATTTGTTCAGATCTTCTTGCAAGTTTTCCACATCCTGCGGAGAAGTTATTGCCCTGCTTAGCTTAGTATTTTCCGCAAATACAGAGATTTGACATGTAGTTGCCCACCCCATTAATTTGTTCAGATCTTCTTGCTAAGTTTTCACATCCTGCAGAGAAGTTTAGTGTTGTCTGCAAATACAGAGATTGAGCCGTTTACCCCATCCTCCAGGTCGTTTATGAACGAATTAAGCAAGATTGGTCCCAGCACAGAACAGTGTCAAATGCTTTTGCAAAATCCAGATACACCACATCTACGGGCCTTGCTTTATCTAGATGGCAGCTCACATCCTCATAGAAGGCTGATAGATTGGTTTGGCAAGAACGATTCTTCATGAATCCATGCTGATTACTGCTAATGATATCATTTTCATTACTAAAATCTTGTATATAGTCCCTTATCATCCCCTCCAAGAGCTTGCATACTATTGATTTTAGGCTAACTGGTCTGTAATACCCAGGGATGTATTTTGGCCCTTTTTTTAAATATTGGTGCTTCATTGGCTTTTCTCCAATTAGCTAGTACCATTCCAGTCAGTAGACTGTCAGCAAAAATGAGGAACAATGGTCTGGCAATTACTTGACTGAGTTCCCTAAGTACCCTCGGGTGCAAAACATCCAGTCCCGGTGATTTAATAATGTTAAGTTTCCCAAGTCTATTTCTAATTCTGTCCTCTGTTAACCATGCAGTTTTGGTTACTGAGGCCACCCAATTCCCTTGTGAAGACTGAAGAGAAGAATAAATTCAATACCTTTGTCATCTCCCCATCCGTTATAACCAGATGTCCTTCCTCATTCTTTATGGGGCCAATATGGTCTGTCCTACCTTTTTTACTGTTTATATACTTAAAGAATTTTTGGGGATTTTTACATATCTTGTTGCATTCTTTGTAAAGTCTGAATGCTGATGATGATCCCGCATTCCTTGTATTCCTTCTCCTTTGCTTTTATATGCATTTTTACATTAGAGTTACCGTAAGCCATCCAGGACTTATGTTTGCTCTTTTAAATTTATTTCCCAATGGGATTCACTGGCTAATGCCCTTATTTAATATGCTCTTAAAGCAAACCCATCTCTCCTCCGTGTTCTTTGTTTCTAAGATTTTATCCCAATTTATATCTTCTAGCAAGGTTCGTTAGTTTAAGGAAGTTGGCTCTTTTGAAATTCAGTGTCTTTGTGTTCCCTTTGTGTTTCCTATTTGTGTCATTTATACTGAAGCCAATTGACCTGTGATCGCTGTTTCCTAAATTGACCCATATTTCCATATCCGTGATCAGGTCTGTATTGTTGGTAATAAGTAGATCTAGTAACGCCTTGTTTCTAGTTGGTGCATCTACTGTCCCATGAACCCATGAAATTGTCCTGCAAGACATTTAGGAACTGGCGAGCCTAATGCGGCATACACACGAGCGGACTTTCCCGCGGGATTGTCCGCCGGACTGGAGTCCGCCGGACAATCCGCCCGTGTGTGGGCGCCGGCTGACTTTTTCTCTCCAAAAGTCCGGCCGACTAAGTTTTAAGTTCAAACTTAAAATTGTCCGCTGGACTCGCGAGTCCGGCGGACAATCCCGCGGTCTGTGTGCTAGTCCGCGGGACTTTTGGAAATGAACGGACTTGCCGACACAAGATCGGAAAGTCCGTTCATTTAGAACGTGACTTCAGGTAGACGGGGCTAGCGAAGGCAGTGAATGCCGCCGCGCTAGCCCCGTCACCTGGTATGGATTTACAGGAAATCCCTACGCCGAAAAAACAGCGTGGGGGTCCCCCCAAATCCATCTCAGACCCTTATCCGAGCACGCAGCCCAGCCGGCCAGGAAAGGGGTGGGGACGAGCGAGCGCCCCCCCTCCTGAGCCGTACCAGGCCGCGTGCCCTCAACATGGGGGGTGCCCTGGGGAAAGAGGGGCCGTGCCACCCCAAAGCACCTTGTCCCCATGTTGATGAGGACAAGGGCCTCTTCCCGACAACCCTGGCCATTGGTTGTCAGGGTCTGCGGGCGGGGGGCTTATCGGAATCCGGGAGCCCCCTTTAATAAGGGGGCCCCCAGATCCCGGCCCCCCACCCTATGTGAATGAGTATGGGGTACGATGTACCCCCACCCATTCACCTAAGGTGTAAAAGTGTAAATAAAAAAAAACACACAATTTTTTTAAAATATTTTATTGCACTGCTCCGGGGGTCTTCTTTCGTCTTGGGGGGTCTTCTCGCCGGACTCCTCCGCTCTCTTCTGCTCTTTTACCTAGCTCTTTCACGAGCGGGGGAGCCCGGCTTTCTTCTTCGTCGTCGCCGCCGTCGTCTGGGGGTCTCGTTCCGCCTTCGGGGGTCTTTCGGGGTCTCTTCTGTTCTTGCCGCTGTCGCCGCTTTCTGCGCCGTCTTCTTCTTCTTCCTCTTCTTCTTCTTCTTCTTCTCCTCCTCCGATGTTGACTCGTCGCTCTCTCTGGCCGGAATGGCAGAGACGCGCGCTGTGTTGTGACTTATATAGGGACAAGGAGGCGGGGTCACATGCTCATGTCACATGGTGACCCCCGCCCCCTATGATGTCACAGTCCCAGGATCCTCCGCTCGTGAAAGAGCTAGGTAAAAGAGCAGAAGAGAGCGGAGGAGTCCGGCGAGAAGACCCCCCAAGATGGAAGAAGACCCCCGGAGCAGTGCAATAAAATATTTTTAAAAAATTGTGTGTTTTTTTTATTTACACTTTTACACCTTAGGTGAATGGGTAGGGGTACATCGTACCCCATACTCATTCACATAGGGTGGGGGCCGGGATCTGGGGGCCCCCTTATTAAAGGGGGCTCCCGGATTCCGATAAGCCCCCCGCCCGCAGACCCCGACAACCAACGGCCAGGGTTGTCGGGAAGAGGCCCTTGTCCTCATCAACATGGGGACAAGGTGCTTTGGGCTTGTCCCCACCCCTTTCCTGGCCGGCCGGGCTGCGTGCTCGGATAAGGGTCTGAGATGGATTTGGGGGGACCCCCACGCCATTTTTTCGGCGTAGGGATTCCCTTTAAATCCATGCCAGGTGACGGGGCTAGTGCGGCGTCATTCGCTGCCTTCGCTAGTCCCGTCTACCTGAAGTCACGTTCTAAATGAACGGACTTTCCGATCGTGTGTCGGCAAGTCCGTTCATTGCCAAAAGTCCCTTAGACTTTTTCCCGCGGATTGTCCGCCGGAAAAGTACGGGCGTGTGTGGGCAAGTTCACACGCTCGGAAAGTCCGGCGGACCTCCGCTGGAAAGTCCGCCGGTTTGTCCGCTGGACTGGGTCCGGCGGATAATCCCGCCGGAAAGTCCGAGCGTGTGTACGCCGCATTAGATGAATGTGTGGTTCCCATCGCCCAGTCTATATCTGGATAATTAAAACCCCCCATTATGATAACACTTCCTATCCTTGCTGCTAATCCAAATTATGATAGGAGGTCCGTCTTCCCCTCCTCCCTCAGGTTTGGGGGCCTATAGCATACACCTAGTATTATTTTCCCCTTAGAGGGGGAAAGCTGTACCCATAAGGATTCCATTTCCTCCCTAGCTCCCTTATTGATGTCATGTCTCACACTCACTTGTACATTATTCTTGATCTATAGGCATACCTTTCCCCCTATTTTACCCTCTCTATCCCTGCAATAAAGGGAATACCCTTGAATGGTTGCCAGACAATCATGAGAGCTGTTGAACCAGGTCTCTGAATTTCCCACAAAATCAAAATCCTTCTCGTTCAACAGTATCTCTAGTTCACCCATCTTGATCTCCGGGCTGCATTGGTGAATATGCCACGTAGTTTAGAGTGGTCGTATACTGTCCTCTTATTGGGTGTTCCAAGATTGCAAATAGGACATGTTACTATACTTACCTCGGGTTTATGTGCTTTAAGTAGATTTAGTAGATTAAGCACAAATTTCTGATAATTTTATGGCGAGGACTAAGAAGATATAACCATGCCCGCATACCGGAAGCAGTGTGGGGGCGCTAGACTAATTTGCCTCTCAGCCCAGCCCGCCCCATAAGACTGGCGCTACACTAACAGTAGGGCAAGCTGGCGGGGACTTTTTCCGTGCTGCCCCCCTGCAAAGTGCTGCCCTAGGCCTGGGCCTTGTCGGCCTAGGCCAGGATACAGCGTTGCCTACCACTAATGCCCCCAATACTACCCTCTGGAATATGTTCATTGCTGACTATCTATATCTATATTACCTGCAGAGATTTTCTTATGCATAGGAGAATCTTCACGCGTTTTCAAAAAGAGAAGAATCGTTTAAATGTAAATATGGTCAGCAAAATTTTGGTCAAATCGAGGTGATTATTTGTGACAAATGTAACAAATGGTAACAACTAGCTCATCTATTGATGTTCTATTTTGGAATAATAAAAACTATGCATGCTATTGTGGATCACTTTTTATATGCCTGGTTTTTCATATGCCTATATCATCAGTGACATTATAGTAATGTCGGGTTTTCCCTTTTGCATTTGTTATTTACCTGTGTTGGTTAATCATGTGACCTTTTTATGTACTATTTAAGTGTTACTTACTTTGTTTTTTATCAGCCATTACTGAGAACTAACGTCCACAATATTAAGGCTGTTTTACAGCATTGTACTTGTTTACTAAACCTCTTAAGGACCTCCACACACAGATATACTGCGGCAGGGTGGCCCTCCTGTGCAAAATCATGTACAGGAACGTGATTTTGTGCACAGAGTCTGGGGCGCATGCACATGCCACCGGCAACCCACTCCCACTGTGATTGCACACGGGGGAGCCAATCAGCGGACCAATCATTCTCTGGATAGGCAGATCGGCGGTCTGCCCATGTAAACAAGGCAGACCGCCGTTCTGTGAGAGCAGAAACACAGATCTCTGTCTCCATCCATTCACAGAATTCCCCCACAGTTAGCAAGCACTTCCTAGGAGCACACTTAACCCTTTGATCGCCCCTGATGTTAACCCCTTCCCTGCCAGTGTCATTAGTACAGTGTCAGTAGATATTTTTTTAGCACTGATTACTGTATTAGTGTCACTGGTCCCCAAAAAGATTCAGTTAGTGTTCAAATTGTCCACCGTAATGTCGCTGTCCACTAAAAATCGCTGATCGCTGGCATCACTAGTAAAAAAGAAATAAATAAATAAAAATATCCCCTAGTTCAGTGGTTTCAAAGTACCGGCCCATGGGCCATTTATGGCCCGCGGACCGGTTACAAACCGATCCTGAGCGGGTGCGCAGGATGCGCACAGACAGCACAGGAGAGCAGAGAGAGAACAGAACAGAGGGAGGATCCACCCATCGCCCCGCCCACCTAGGTATAATTGACCTCAGAGGCTGTGCCCAGCCCCAGATCCAGGGTCTTGCTGCCACCTCAGGGCGGGAGATTGTGTCATTCTCGGTATGCCCTGCCACTATGCCTTTAATGAAGCCAGAACCTGATAGAGGAGAGGACTGGGGAGGCAAAATATCAGGCCACCAGCTGACTGCCAGGAGGAGAGGTAAGTGAGCCATCACACAGAGGCTGAGCAAAATCCTTAGTTGGGTGAATGGGGTTGACATTTGTGAAGAGTGGGTATTTGTGAAGTGTGTGGGGTATTTGTGGAGTGTGGGGGGTATTTGTTTAGTTAGGGGTATTTGTGGAGTGTGGGAGGGTATTTGTGGAGTTTGGTGGGGTATTTGTGAAGTGTGGTGGGTATTTGTGTAATGTGGGGGGTATTTTTGGAGTGTAAGGGGTATTTGTGGAGTGTGGGAGAGGGGTATTTGTGGAGTGTGGGGGGTATTTGTGAAGAGTGGGGGGAATTTGTGGACTGTGTGGATATGTTGGAGTGTAGGGGTATTTGTGGAGTGTGTGGGGGTATTTGTGGAGTGTAGGGGTATTTGTGGAGTGTGTGGGGAATTTGTGGAGTGTGTGGGGAATTTTTGGAGTGTAGGGGGAATTTTTGGAGTGTAGGGGTTATTTGTGGAGTGTAGGGGGGTATTTGTGGAGTGTGGGGGGTATTTGTGAAGTGTGGGGGGTATTTGTGAAGTGTGGGGGGTATTTGTGAAGTGTGGGGGGTATTTGTGACGTGTGGGGGGTATTTGTGGAGTGTGGAAGTAATGCTGGGGGTTAATTGTGCATCAGCTGACACCAGTGCTGGGAGTAAATAGTGCGTCTGCTGACACCAGTGCCGGGGGTTAATAGTGTGTCCCCTGACACCAATGCTGGGGGTTAATAGTGCGTCTGCTGACACCAATGCTGGGGGTTAATAGTGCGTCTGCTGACACCAATGCTGGGGGTTAATAGTGTGTCTGCTGACACCAATGCTGGGGGTTAATAGTGCGTCTACTGACACCAGTGCTGGGGGTTAATAGTGCGTCTGCTGACACCAGTGCTGGGGGTTAATACTGCATCTGCTGACACCAGTGCTGGGGGTTAATAGTGCGTCCGCTGACACAAATGCTGGGGGTTAATAGTTGCGTCCGCTGACATCAGGGCAGGGGGTTAATAGTGCGTCTGCTGACACCTGTGCTGGGGGTTAATAGTGCGTCTGCTGACACCAGTGCTGGGGGTTAATAGTGCGTCTGCTGACACCAGTGCTGGGGGTTAAAAGTGCGTCTGCTGACACCAGTGCTTGGGGTTAAAAGTGCGTCTGCTGACACCAGTGCTGGGGGTTAATAGTGCGTCTGTTGACACCAGTGCTGGGGGTTAATAGTGCGTCTGTTGACACCAGTGCTGGGGGTTAATAGTGCGTCTGTTGACACCAGTGCTGGGGGTTAATAGTGCGTCTGTTGACACCAGTGCTGGGGGTTAATAGTGCGTCTGTTGACACCAGTGCTGGGGGTTACAAATGACCGGTTTTCCCGTCGGAATAAACCCTGAAGGTTTGTCCGCCGGAATTCCGCTGAAACTGTCTTGCGTACACAAGATCACACCAAAGTCCGACCGTCAAGAACGTGGTGACGTATAGGGATGAGCCGAACACCCCCGGGTTCGGTTCGCACCAGAACCTTCGAACCGACCGAAAGTTTGCGCGAATTTTCGAACCCTATACGTTATAATGGACGCGAACGTTCGAAATCAAAAGTGCTAATTACAACGGCCAATATGCATGTTAATGTCATAAAACAGGTTTGGGGACCCGGGTCCTGCCCCAGGGGACATATATCAATGCAAAAAGAACTTTTAAAAACTAACGTTTTTTCGGGAGCAGTCATTTTAATGATGCATAAAGTGAAAAAAAAAAAGTGAAATTTTCCTTTAAATATGGTACCTGGGGGGTGTCTAAAGTATGCCTGTGAAGTGGCATGTGTTTCCCGTGTTTAGAACTGTCCTTGCACAAAATGACATTTGTAAAGGAAAAAAAGAAGCCATTTAAAACCACTTGCGGCTTTAGGTTTGTTCTTAAGTAGAATCTGAACAGGTACATTATGAAGTGTAGCTCCATCCCAAAAAAATATATTTTTAAGCTTTTTGGAGAACATAGGGAGGGGTTATCACCCCTGTAACATTTGCTGTCTTTGCACATCTGTTCAGAACATGTCACCTCACTTTCCGTCCCAATGACAAATGTTTTTGGAAAAAGTGGGGTTTTAATTGAAACAAGGATTGGTGATAAAGTATCAGTAGAGAGGAGATACCTTTTTCCCAAATTAAATCTAACAGGATAGAATTTCCCTTCCTAGGGGTAGATTTCCTCTCACTTCCTGTTTTCTCTTTCCATTTGCAAGTAGGAGTCGTTTGTAAGTTGGATGTTTGAAAGTAGGGGCCTGGCGTATATACTCTGCAGAAATTTGCCCTATTAGATGTTGGTGTAGCCACAAGACTGGTGGGCACAGGAATGGGCCCTGCTGTGAGTTAATAGATCAAGATTTGTAATTGCATGCACCTGTTGAACAGGGCAGAAAAAATTGGGGGTGGTGGTGGTGGTGGACGGTGTTGCCACAAGACTGTAAGCTCTCACAGTTACTCTTGGTGGGCGCAGGAATGGGCCCTACTGTGAGTTATTAGATCAAGATTTGTAATTGCAAGCACCTGATGAACAGGGCAGAAAAATTGGGCCTTTGGCGGTGGTGGTGGACGGTGTTGCCACAAGACTGTAAGCTCTCACAGTTACTCTTGGTGGGCGCACGAATGGGCCCTGCTGTGAGTTATTAGATCAAGATTTGTAATTGCAAGCACCTGATGAACAGGGCAGAAAAATTGGGCCTTTGGCGGTGGTGGTGGACGGTGTTGCCACAAGACTGTAAGCTCTCACAGTTACTCTTGGTGGGCGCAAGAATGGGCCCTGCTGTGAGTTATTAGATCAAGATTTGTAATTGCAAGCACCTGATGAACAGGGCAGAAAAATTGGGCCTTTGGCGGTGGTGGTGGACGGTGTTGCCACAAGACTGTAAGCTCTCACAGTTACTCTTGGTGGGCGCAAGGAATGGGCCCTGCTGTGAGTTATTAGATCAAGATTTGTAATTGCAAGCACCTGATGAACAGGGCAGAAAAAATTGGGCCTTTGGCGGTGGTGGTGGACGGTGTTGCCACAAGACTGTAAGCTCTCACAGTTACTCTTGGTGGGCGCAGGAATGGGCCCTGCTGTGTGTTATTAGATCAAGATTTGTAATTGCAAGCACCTGATGAACAGGGCAGAAAAATTGGGCCTTTGGCGGTGGTGGTGGACGGTGTTGCCACAAGACTGTAGGCCCTCATAGTTACTCTTGGTGGGCGCAGGAATGGGCCCTGCTGTGAACTATTAGATCAAGATTTGTAATTACCCGCCCCTGTTAAACAGGGGCTGAAAAATTGTGCCTTAGGCACTGGTGCTGGTGCCACAACACTGCAACCCTCACAGATACTGTACTTGGAGCACAGCAGTCAGACGTGTTGCAAAGCATTTTTTAAAAAATTGTAATTACCCGCCCCTGTTAAACAGGGGCTGAAAAATTGTGCCGTAGGCACTGGTGCTGGTGCCACACAACACTGCAACCCCTCACAGATACTGTACTTGGAGCACAGCAGTCACACGTGTTGCGAAGCATTTTTTTAAAAAATTGTAATTACCCGCCCCTGTTAAACAGGGGCTGAAAAATTGTGCCTTAGGCACTGGTGCTGGTGCCACAACACTGCAACCCTCACAGATACTGTACTTGGAGCACAGCAGTCACACGTGTTGCAAAGCATTTTTTTAAAAAATTGTAATTACCCGCCCCTGTTAAACAGGGGCTGAAAAATTGTGCCTTAGGCACTGGTGCTGGTGCCACAACACTGCAACCCCTCACAGATACTGTACTTGGAGCACAGCAGTCACACGTGTTGCGAAGCATTTTTTTTAAAAAAATTGTAATTACCCGCCCCTGTTAAACAGGGGCTGAAAAATTGTGCCTTAGGCACTGGTGCTGGTGCCACAACACTGCAACCCCTCACAGATACTGTACTTGGAGCACAGCAGTCACACGTGTTGCAAAGCATTTTTTTTAAAAATTGTAATTACCCGCCCCTGTTAAACAGGGGCTGAAAAATTGTGCCTTAGGCACTGGTGCTGGTGCCACAACACTGCAACCCCTCACAGATACTGTACTTGGAGCACAGCAGTCACACGTGTTGCGAAGCATTTTTTTAAAAAATTGTAATTACCCGCCCCTGTTAAACAGGGGCTGAAAAATTGTGCCTTAGGCACTGGTGCTGGTGCCACAACACTGCAACCCCTCACAGATACTGTACTTGGAGCACAGCAGTCACACGTGTTGCAAAGCATTTTTTTTAAAAATTGTAAGTACACGCCCCTGTGAAACAGGGGCTGAAAAATTGTGCCTTAGGCACTGGTGCTGGTGCCACAACACTGCAACCCCTCACAGATACTGTACTTGGAGCACAGCAGTCACACGTGTTGCGAAGCATTTTTTTTAAAAATTCTAAGTACACGCCCCTGTTAAACAGGGGCTGAAAAATTGTGCCTTAGGCACTGGTGCTGGTGCCACAACACTGCAACCCCTCACAGATACTGTACTTGGAGCACAGCAGTCACACGTGTTGCGAAGCATTTTTTTATAAAAATTGTATGTACACGCCCCTGTTAAACAGGGGCTGAAAAATTGTGCCTTAGGCACTGGTGTGGTGGCATGGATCATTGAGGAGGAGGAAGAGGATAGTCAGTGAACATAAGAGGACAGTCACTCAGCATCAGCATAGGCAGTCTTGAAGGGATGTGATATTAAAAATTATTCGGTTATATCCGCCTCAGGTGCCTGGTAGCTGGTGGTGATCCAAGACTGATTCATTTTGATGAAGGTCAGTCGATCAACCGAGGCGGTGGACAGGCGCACCCTATGATCGGTGACAAATCCTCCAGCAGCACTGAATGTGCGTTCGGAAAGAACGCTGGAGGCAGGACAGGCCAGTAGCTCAATTGCATACTGTGCAAGCTCTGGCCAGTGATCCATCCTCAGGACCCAGTAAGCCAGAGGATTTTCGGTGGGAAAGGTGTCCAAGTCTGACCTTGCCCCAAGGTATTCCTGCACCATGTATATCAGACGCTGGCGATGGTTGCTGGAACCGATCATACCTTGGGGCTGCGGACTAAAAAATTGTCTGAACGCATCGGTCAGACGTCCACCTTCCCCACCGCTCCTTCTGCTACTGACCGAAGCCTCAGCAACTCGTCGCCCAGGACCAGGAGTTTGTAGCCTCCCAGTTTCTGGGAACGCGTTGCACAGACCTTTCTGCAAGGCCTCCCTGAGATGTCTCATCCTCTGCTCCCTCTGCGACGGCAAGATAAGGTCCGCAACCTTACCCTTGTACCGCGGATCAAGGAGAGTGGCCAGCCAGTAATGGTCCCTCTCCTTGATCCGAAGAACACGAGGATCCTTCCGCAGGCTTTGCAGGATCAGGGAGGCCATGCAGCGTAGGTTAGCTGAGGCATTCGGTCCGGAGTCTTCTGGGTCACTGAGGATGACATGATCGCCAGCCACCTCCTCCCAGCCACGTACAAGTCCACTGGTTTGTTGGGACTGTACATCATCCCTAAAAGACTGCTGCTGCTGATGCTGAGTGCCAGGCTCCACCTCCATGCTCACACAATCCTCCTCCTCTCCTCCTCATCCTCTTCCTGTGTGATGGGTGGGACAGAAGGAACACTGTCCGGATAAAGGGGGCCTTGAGAGGCAAGGAAGTCCTCCTCTTCCTGCCTCTGTTCTGCCTCAAGTGCCCTGTCCATTATCCCACGCAGCGTATGCTCCAACAGGTGGACAAGAGGGACAGTGTCACTGATGCATGCACTGTCACTGCTCACCATCCTCGTGGCCTCCTCAAATGGTGAGAGGACAGTGCATGCATCCCTGATCATGCTCCACTGACGTGGGGAAAAAAAACCAAGCTCCCCTGACCCTGTCCTGGTGCCATAGTCGCAAAGGTACTCATTGATGGCCCTCTGCTGCGTGTGCAGTCGCTGCAGCATGGCCAACGTTGAGTTCCACCTGGTGGGCATGTCACATATTAGGCGGTTCTTGGGCAGGTTCAGCTCCTTTTGCAGCTCAGTCAGCCGAGCACTGGCATTATAAGATCGGCGGAAATGCACACAGACTTTCCTGGCCTGCCTCAGGACATCCTGTAAGCCTGGGAACCTGCCCAAGAACCGCTGCACCACCAGGTTGAGGACGTGAGCCATGCAGGGCACATGGGTGAGCTGCCCCTGTCGCAGGGCGGAGAGGAGGTTGGTGCCATTGTCAGAAACGACCATTCCTGGCTTAAGCTGACGTGGCGTCAACCACCTCTCGGCCTGCCCCTGCAGAGCTGCCAGAACCTCTGGCCCAGTGTGGCTCCTGTCCCCCAAACACACCAGCGCAAGCACGGCATGGCATCTTTTTGCCTGCGTACTTGCGTAGCCCCTTGTACGCCTACGGAGCACCGCTGGTTCCAAGGACAGAGCACTGGAGGAAGAAGAAGAGGAGGGGGTGGAGGAGAGAGGTGTGTCACAACCAGTAGCAGTAGTAGCGTTTTGGAGGCGTGGTGGCGGAACAACCTCCAACACTACTGCACCTTGTCCTGCATCCCTCCCAGCTGCCAATAGAGTGACCCAATGGGCCGTGAAAGAAAGGTACCGTCCCTGTCCATGCCTGCTGGACCATGAGTCAGCGGTAATATGCACCTTACCGCTGACCGCCCTGTCCAGCGAGGCATGGACATTGCCCTCCACATGCCGGTAGAGAGACGGAATCGCCTTCCGTGAGAAAAAGTGGCGTTTGGGAACCTGCCACTGAGGAACCGCACATTGAACAAACTCACGGAAGGGGGCCGAGTCTACCAACTGAAAAGGCAGCAGTTGAAGTGCTAGCAATTTAGCCAGGCTAGCATTCAACCGCTGGGCATGTGGATGGCTGGGAGTGTACTTCTTTCTACGGTCCAGCAGCTGGGGCAGGGAAATTTGCCTGCTGCAATCGGACGTCGGTGTACTGCAAGTACTTGGTTGTGACACACCTAATTCTACACCTTCAGTCCTCTCAGAGCAGCTTTCAGAGAGGACTGAAGGTGTAGTGGGGATGGAGATCCCAGCTGAGGAGGAGCAAGGAGAGGTCCGCTTAGTTTCTTTGGTGTGGGTCTTTTATGTGTGCCTGCCAACGAGCTGCATGGCAGGTCGCCATATGTCTGGTCATGCTTGTGGTGCCCAAGCGGCTGATGTTTTGGCCACGCGAGATACGCTTGAGACAAATATTGCAAATAGCAGTGGTGCGATCTGATGCACTCGTCTCAAAAAAGGCCCACACCAAAGAACTTTTCTGATAACGTGCAGAGGCAGCGCCCTGCACAGGCGGAGCTCTGCGGTGTTGTACAGTTGCTGTGCTGGCCTCTACCTGGCCTCCAGGGGGCATCCTGCCTCGTTGGACATGTGACGCCGCATCCTCCTCCTCCTCGTCCTCCTCCTCATCCTCTCTCCCTTCAGGCACCCACGTGGAGTCAGTGACCTCATCATCCCCTCCCTCTTCACCACTAGAGCAAACCTGGCAGTAAGCTGCAGCTGGTGGAACAGTACTGCCAGATTCCTCAAGCTGGGTATCATCATCCGAGCCTTCGAATCGTTGGGCATCCTCCTGGAGCATGTACCCAACACTGTGCTCAAAGAGTTCGGGGGACTCCTCAGGAGGACATGGTGGGTCTAGGGAAGGGGTGGCTGATGATGCTCTGCCAGTACCCTGAGCCTGGGTGAGAGAGGATGAGGAGGATGAGGAGGGCTTGGTCATCCATTCTACCAAGCCTTCAGCATGATGCGGCTCCACATGTCCAGCTGCCGAAAACAAAGGCGCGCATGTCCCATGGCCACGTGCTGATGACGATGCACGACCACGTCCACGGCCACGGCCACGTCCACTAGAAACAGAGCCTGCCTGCCCTGTGTTCTTGGCTCTGCACGCTCTGCCTCCCCTTGGCGGTCTTCCAGCCATTGTAGTCGGTAGTCCTGTGGGTGCTGCTGAGAAGAATATATAGGAGCTCTGTGTGATGCCACTAACACACTAGAAGTCCTATGGGTGCTTCTGCAAAGAAAATAGAGGAGCTCTGTGTGATGCCACTAACACACTAGAAGTCCTATGGGTGCTGCTGAGAAGAAAATATAGGAGCTCTGTGTGATGCCACTAACACACTAGAAGTCCTATGGGTGCTTCTGCAAAGAAAATAGAGGAGCTCTGTGTGATGCCACTAACACACTAGAAGTCCTGTGGGTGCTTCTGCAAAGAAAATAGAGGAGCTCTGTGTGATGCCACTAACACACTAGAAGTCCTGTGGGTGCTGCTGAGAAGAAAATATAGGAGCTCTGTGTGATGCCACTAACACACTAGAAGTCCTATGGGTGCTTCTGCAAAGAAAATAGAGGAGCTCTGTGTGATGCCACTAACACACTAGAAGTCCTATGGGTGCTTCTGCAAAGAAAATAGAGGAGCTCTGTGTGATGCCACTAACACACTAGAAGTCCTATGGGTGCTGCTGAGAAGAAAATATAGGAGCTCTGTGTGATGCCACTAACACACTAGAAGTCCTATGGGTGCTTCTGCAAAGAAAATAGAGGAGCTCTGTGTGATGCCACTAACACACTAGAAGTCCTGTGGGTGCTTCTGCAAAGAAAATAGAGGAGCTCTGTGTGATGCCACTAACACACTAGAAGTCCTGTGGGTGCTGCTGAGAAGAAAATATAGGAGCTCTGTGTGATGCCACTAACACACTAGAAGTCCTATGGGTGCTTCTGCAAAGAAAATAGAGGAGCTCTGTGTGATGCCACTAACACACTAGAAGTCCTATGGGTGCTTCTGCAAAGAAAATAGAGGAGCTCTGTGTGATGCCACTAACACACTAGAAGTCCTGTGGGTGCTGCTGAGAAGAAAATATAGGAGCTCTGTGTGATGCCACTAACACACTAGAAGTCCTATGGGTGCTTCTGCAAAGAAAATAGAGGAGCTCTGTGTGATGCCACTAACACACTAGAAGTCCTGTGGGTGCTTCTGCAAAGAAAATAGAGGAGCTCTGTGTGATGCCACTAACACACTAGAAGTCCTGTGGGTGCTGCTGAGAAGAAAATATAGGAGCTCTGTGTGATGCCACTAACACACTAGAAGTCCTATGGGTGCTTCTGCAAAGAAAATAGAGGAGCTCTGTGTGATGCCACTAACACACTAGAAGTCCTGTGGGTGCTGCTGAGAAGAAAATAGAGGAGCTCTGTGTGATGCCACTAACACACTAGAAGTCCTATGGGTGCTTCTGCAAAGAAAATAGAGGAGCTCTGTGTGATGCCACTAACACACTAGAAGTCCTATGGGTGCTTCTGCAAAGAAAATAGAGGAGCTCTGTGTGATGCCACTAACACACTAGAAGTCCTGTGGGTGCTGCTGAGAAGAAAATATAGGAGCTCTGTGTGATGCCACTAACACACTAGAAGTCCTATGGGTGCTTCTGCAAAGAAAATAGAGGAGCTCTGTGTGATGCCACTAACACACTAGAAGTCCTGTGGGTGCTTCTGCAAAGAAAATAGAGGAGCTCTGTGTGATGCCACTAACACACTAGAAGTCCTGTGGGTGCTTCTGCAAAGAAAATAGAGGAGCTCTGTGTGATGCCACTAACACACTAGAAGTCCTGTGGTGCTGCTGAGAAGAAAATAGAGGAGCTCTGTGTGATGCCACTAACACACTAGAAGTCCTATGGGTGCTTCTGCAAAGAAAATAGAGGAGCTCTGTGTGATGCCACTAACACACTTCAAGTCCTATGGGTGCTTCTGGGAAGAAAATATATGATCTCTGTGTGATGGGACTAACACACTTCAAGTCCTATAGGTGCTTCTGGGAACAAAATATATGATCTCTGTGTGATGGGACTAACACACTTCAAGTCCTATAGGTGCTTCTGGGAACAAAATATATGATCTCTGTGTGATGGGACTAACACACTTCAAGTCCTATAGGTGCTTCTGGGAAGAAAATATAGGTCTGTGTGATGGGACTAACACACTTCAAGTCCTATAGGTGCTTCTGGAACAAAATATATGATCTCTGTGTGATGGGACTAACACACTTCAAGTCCTATAGGTGCTTCTGGGAACAAAATATATGATCTCTGTGTGATGGGACTAACACACTTCAAGTCCTATGGGTGCTTCTGGGAAGAAAATATAGGTCTGTGTGATGGGACTAACACACTTCAAGTCCTATAGGTGCTTCTGGGAACAAAATATATGATCTCTGTGTGATGGGACTAACACACTTCAAGTCCTATAGGTGCTTCTGGGAACAAAATATATGATCTCTGTGTGATGGGACTAACACACTTCAAGTCCTATAGGTGCTTCTGGGAACAAAAATATATGATCTCTGTGTGATGGGACTAAACACACTTCAAGTCCTATAGGTGCTTCTGGGAACAAAATATATGATCTCTGTGTGATGGGACTAACACACTTCAAGTCCTATGGGTGCTTCTGGGAAGAAAATATAGGTCTGTGTGATGGGACTAACACACTTCAAGTCCTATAGGTGCTTCTGGGAACAAAATATATGATCTCTGTGTGATGGGACTAACACACTTCAAGTCCTATAGGTGCTTCTGGGAACAAAATATATGATCTCTGTGTGATGGGACTAACACACTTCAAGTCCTATAGGTGCTTCTGGGAACAAAATATATGATCTCTGTGTGATGGGACTAACACACTTCAAGTCCTATAGGTGCTTCTGGGAACAAAATATATGATCTCTGTGTGATGGGGACTAACACACTTCAAGTCCTATAGGTGCTTCTGGGAACAAAATATATGATCTCTGTGTGATGGGACTAACACACTTCAAGTCCTATAGGTGCTTCTGGGAACAAAATATAGGATCTCTGTGTGATGGGACTAACACACTTCAAGTCCTATGGGTGCTTCTGGGAAGAAAATATAGGTCTGTGTGATGGGACTAACACACTTCAAGTCCTATAGGTGCTTCTGGGAACAAAATATATGATCTCTGTGTGATGGGACTAACACACTTCAAGTCCTATAGGTGCTTCTGGGAACAAAATATATGATCTCTGTGTGATGGGACTAACACACTTCAAGTCCTATAGGTGCTTCTGGGAACAAAATATATGATCTCTGTGTGATGGGACTAACACACTTCAAGTCCTATAGGTGCTTCTGGGAAGAAAATATAGGTCTGTGTGATGGGACTAACACACTTCAAGTCCTATAGGTGCTTCTGGGAACAAAATATAGGAGCTCTGCCTGCCTGCCACGAACACACTACAAGTCCTATAGGTGCTTCTGGGAACAAAATATAGGAGCTCTGCCTGCCTGCCACGAACACACTACAAGTCCTATAGGTGCTTCTGGGAACAAAATATAGGATCTCTGCCTGCCTGCCACGAACACACTACAAGTCCTATAGGTGCTTCTGGGAACAAAATATAGGAGCTCTGCCTGCCTGCCACGAACACACTACAAGCCCCTCTTTCTAAATCAATCTTTCTAAATGAATCTAGCTAACTCAATCTCTCTAAGTAAATCTCTCTAACTAACTAAATCCAGCAGAGTGTCACAGAACTATCCTGCTCTATCTGCGCCGGAACAGCATGTGACCGGCGCAGACGGCGTGGCGGCCTTTTATAGGGGGGGCGTGTACTAAAGCCCCTGAGCTGTAATTGGCTACAGGCGTCCTGCCTGTAGCCAATTATGGCTCTTCGAGTTTCCGGCGCTGTGATTGGCCAAGCATGCGGGGTCACAGTGCATGCTTGGCCAATCATCAGCCAGCAATGCACTGCGCCGGCCGCGCCGGCCGCAATGCATTGCGGGGCCGCTCGCATCACACGAACGTGATGCGAGCGGCCAAAATAGTTCTGGGCTCGCCGAGCGAGCGAACACCCGGTGCTCGATGCGAACATGGGTTCGCATCGAGCACCGGGCCCATCCCTAGTGACGTACAACACGTACGACGGGACTAGAAAAAGGAAGTTCAATAGCCAGTAGCCAATAGCTTCCGTCTCGTACTTGCTTCAGAGCATGCATTGTTTTTGGTACGTCGGAACAGCATACAGGCGAGCGGTTTTCCCGATAGGAATTGGTTCTGTCGGAAATATAATTGAGAACATGTTCTCTTTCTAGGTCCGTCAGAATTTTCGACGTAAAAAGTCCAATGGGGCATACACATGATCGGAATATACGATGAAAAGCTCCCATCTGACTTTTTCTGTCGGACATTCCGCTCGTGTGTACATAGCATAATATGTCTATTGGTAGCCTAAGTGATGAAGATCCCTGTTCAAATCGAAATGATTCATTTTCTGTTGTCTTTCTCATAATGTGAAGTTAATCCTTTACGGAGTTTTCACCATCACATCTGTTCATGTGAGAAGCCTACCAGTTAAAAAGAAACATCTTAACAAAAATCCAAACCTTCCTAATCATCAAGAGACAAATGTGAAATCTGACATCCTGCTGAGAAAACTAAATAGATCTCTTCAAAGAGAAGAGCCAAGAAACGTATACATGTTGTCTGAAAGAATAGCTTGCCTAGCTGCTGATAAGAAGACATCTACCCTATAATAATTTGATTATTATTATATGTGTCATAGGTGGGAAGATTCTGTGCTTTGTTCTGAAAAAAAAAAAAAAAACCCCAAAGAACAATGAAGTGAACATTCTGAAAAAAATGACACAACTCACAAAGGATTCTTAATGGAAGAGGAATGCTTATGTTTTTATTCATTTAGTGATGCATCTGTTTTCAATGAAAACTTTTCACGCCTAGGCAGTTATATAGTATGCTCTTAAGAACACCTAATAAGGCTGCATCTGTTCTCTGTGCACAAGGTTTTAGAGAAACAAAATACTATTTGATCACAGGAGCTCTCTGCTCTTTGACTGGCAGTATAAGATACTTTAACGGGGGGGGGGGGGGGGGGGGGCTGCTTGTTGCAGACCAAAGGTCGTAAATATTCTATATTTGTATATCTCTGAGTTAAAGGCATTACTTAAAAGGTATTTCCACTTTTGTAACCATGTTGGAAAAATGACCCCATTCACATAGCAAAGCTTGAAAAAAATTAAACATTGAAGCTTACATTTTTTCTGGAAATTCCAGCAAGGAAACATTCTGCTTAAAAACAGAAAAAAGGAAAAAGAAGAAAATGGACTTGAAAGATTGCCACTATAATTCCAATTAGGAAATAAATGGCCTCATATTATAGTAAAAATATAAAATTGAAAAAACATAAAAAAACACATAATAAGAAAAATACATGAACATGTCTTAAAGATATATTGTCCCATATGTGAGGACAAATCAATCACATGGATGGCCTAAGGCAGTGATGGCGAACCTTGGCACCCCAGATGTTTTGGAACTACATTTCCCATAATGCTCATGCACTCTACAGTGTAGTTGAGCATCATGGGAAATGTAGTTCCAACACATCTGGTGTGCCAAGGTTAACATCACTGGCCTAAGGGATGGTAACAAAGTAGTTTAAAGAGGATCCCTTCGACCGATTCACCCAGCTAAAGTTCTTACACAGAGTGTATTACACTCCTGACAAATTAGCTAGAATATATCCTGGAGTGTCGGACACTTGCCGCAAATGCAGACAGTCGGTGGGAACATTCATACATATGGTGTGGGAGTGCCCCCTGATTCAGACCTTTTGGAGGGAGGTGGTGGCGGATGTAAACGCGGTGGCGGGTCTTTCTCTAGACAGAGATCCCCTGGTATTTCTTCTGGGCATCACTGACAACCTGACTACCACCAAGCACATGGGCCTGTTCGTCTTTTACGCAGCCTTTTATGCCAGAAAGACGATACTAGCAAAATGGAAGCTCCCGGACCCGCCTCAGAGCTCGGCATGGAAGGCAATGGTCAATGCAGTTCTGCCCCTGTACAAACTTACGTACATGGGTCGCAACTGCCCGCAGAAATTCGATAAGATATGGGATGCATGGGTGCAGGCCAGGAACATCACAGTATAAACTATTTAGCTGTGCATTGGCTGAATGACATGGGAATGAGGGTGGGGGGGTTGGGTAGAGCTCCTCCAGCGGTGTACCTGTTGGGGGCTCCGGCACGCCGGGACCCATCGACAGGACGTTTTCCCAGGGAGGTTTCAGTACTGGTCAATACACCTCTTAGTGCTTCCAGATGGTGGATGGCGGTGGGTCTGAAGGGGTGGAGGGATAGTGGAGGTAGCGAGGCATGTCCATAGAATATGTGGATTTACTACTATGATCGATGGACGTTCTTAAATATTTGATTGTACCTACAATGTTGCCAAGTTTACCCTTGTAACGCGTATGTAATGTTTTCAAGTGTAATGTCTCTGTAAACTCAATAAACATTCCTTCTGTTAAAAAAAAAAAAAAAAAAAAAAGAGGATCCCTTCAGGCCAGACACGCGGAATCACAATGTCAGCGCACAATGGATCGCTACGCATTTCACTGATAGCTTCTTCAGGAGATCCTATTAGTACTCAACTGGAAAGGGTATTCGTAGAGCACAGGGTACTCAGTCCAATAAGCAGTGCACCATCTCCGTGGGAAAGAACAGTGCAGAACAAAATATAATAGAGTGTATGGAGCCAGAGACCGGCTCCAAGAAAAATGTGTAATTTTGAGGAGCCTGCATCAAGATAGGTGGAAGCCTTCTCAGTGGAATTTAAGCTGAAGCACCAGTCCTGCTCTATGTCAGACGTCCCGCAACCTGTGAGGCATATCAACTGATATGATATGATATTGCCTTTTCCAGTTGAGTACCAATAGGACTCCTGAAAGAAGCCATCGGAGAAAAACACGCAGCAATCCATTGGCGCTGACATTGTGATTCCGCGTGCCTGGCCTCCTGCCAGAAGGGATCCTCTTGAACTACTTTGTTACCATCCCTTAGACCATCCATGCGGTTTTCCTTGTTTAGCATCTTGATTTGTCCTCACATATGGAACAGTATATCTTTAAGACATGTTCATGTATTTTTCTTCTGTGTTTTTTTAATGTTTTTTCAATAAATGTAATATGTTTACTATAATATGAGACAATTTTTTGCTAATTGGGATTATAATTGCAACCTTTAAAGTCCATTTCCCTCTTTTTCCTTTTTTTTGTTTTTGCTTAATTATTATTGGATGGGTTGACACGCTCTGTAGTGTATGTCTCAAATCTCTTTTGCAAACATTCTGCTTAGTTCTCTTTGTTTTGAGGGGCTGAGTTGCTGTGTTACCATAATTAACGCTGTTTGGAGGCAGATATCTAATTAGCTGTACTAGATTTAAACACTGTCTTTCTTAACAAAAGGTTAACTATTATTATT
>CM053027.1:469035247-469105641 GCA_028564925.1 Lithobates sylvaticus
GTTCAATTCTCCCCTTCTCTTCTTGTCGAAGTATTTTTTGTCATCCTCCTGTGCTTTAGCAATAGTTTCCCTGAGCATCTGGTTGTTGGAGGAAAGGAAATCCAGTCTATCTTGAACAGCCGGTACAGAAGATTCGGGCACAAGTGCGGGTAGAAAGGAGGGATGAAATCCGTAGTTGGAGAAAAACGGTGATTGGTTTGTGGTGGAGTGGATGGAATTGTTAAAAGCAAATTCTGCCAAGGGAAGCAATGAGGCCCAATCCTCTTGGGAAAACGAGGAGAAGCAACGTAGGTATTGTTCCAACGTTTGGTTGGTACGTTCGGTCTGCCCGTTGGTCTGTGGATGGTAAGCTGAAGAGAGACTACATTTAATACCTAGTGCCTTGCATAACGACCTCCAAAACTTGGACGTGAACTGCACTCCACGGTCAGAGACGATGTCACTGGGAATTCCATGAAGTCTGACAATTTCTTTAATGAAGATCCTGGCGGTTTCAATTGCTGAAGGTGTCCCTTTCATGGGAATGAAATGTGCCATCCGAGAAAAGCGGTCTACCACCACAAAAATAGAAGAGAACCCTTTAGAGGGGGGAAGCTCCACAATAAAATCCATGGCGATTTTGTCCCATGGTCTCTCGGGAATAGACAGCGGTTTTAGCAGGCCCCATGATTTGTTTTTACTGCTTTTATTTCTGAGACAAATCAGACAAGAGTTAACATAATTCCTGCAGTCCCTGGCCAGATTTGGCCACCAAAAGTGTCTCTGGATTAGATCCATAGTCTTGTGGCCCCCAAAGTGACCCGCCAGAGGATAGTCATGGCAGGCCTGTAAGACGGTGGTGCGTAGGTCTTGAGGGATAAAAATTTTATTGTTGAGCCAAAAAAACCCATCCTTCTCCTGAAGGTTGATGCCCGGAGGTAATTGTGTTTCCACGGAAGCTTGGCGGAGCTGTGTCATGAAACTGGATTGGGTCAGGAGAAAATTCCCTGCTTGCAGGATAGTATCTGGTGGAGACGGGGTTTCAAGTTCTGTGAACATCCGGGATAAGGCATCGGGTTTAACGTTTTTAGATCCAGGGCGATAAGTAATATGAAAATTAAAACGGGAAAAGAAAAGAGCCCATCTGGCCTGTCGGGGTCTAAGGCGTCTGGCAGTTCTGAGGTATTCTAAATTTTTGTGATCTGTGAAGATCAGTATCGGATGTGCTGCCCCTTCCAGGAGATACCGCCATTCTTCCAGGGCCAGTTTTATTGCTAGGAGTTCTCGGTCACCTACGTCATAGTTCCTTTCTGATACACCTAGTTTCCTGGAAAAGAAAGCCACCGGGTGCATTAGAGACTTGGGTCCTTGGCGTTGAGACAGGATGGCTCCCACTGCACTCTCTGAAGCATCGACCTCCAGAGTGTAGGGTAATGCAGGGTCAGGGTGCTTCAGTACTGGAGCGGAGGTGAATGCCCTTTTTAATTGGTCAAAGGCGGTTTGGGCCGCTGAAGTCCACTGGAAGTGGCTTTGCTTCTTGGTGAGCTGAGTGATAGGTGCGATGATCTTGGAGAAGTTCCTGATGAATTTTCTATAAAAATTTGAGAACCCGACAAAACGTTGCACCCCCTTTTTGTCATTTGGAGGTGGCCAGGACATGATGGCAGAGACTTTCTGGGGATCCATGGCTACACCCCCAGTGGAGATAACCAGGCCGAGGAAGTGAATGGTCTGGCGTTCAAATTCACATTTTTCGGCTTTTGCGTAAAGTCCATGTTGCCTTAATCTGCCCAGAACTTGCTTGACATGATCACGATGAATTTCTAGAGAGGTGGAGAATATCAGGATATCGTCCAGGTAGACGATTACAAAGGAATCTAGAAAGTCTCTGAAAATATTATTAACAAAATGCTGAAAAGTGGCCGGGGCGTTGCATAGTCCGAATGGCATGACTAAATATTCGAAGTGGCCAAAACGTGTTCGGAATGCTGTCTTCCATTCGTCACCCTTGCGTATTCTGATCAGGTTATAGGCCCCACGTAGGTCCAACTTCGTAAATATTTTTGCTGAGCGGAGTCTCTGAAATAATTCCGGGACTAGTGGAAGCGGGTACCGATTCTTAATTGTCACTTTATTCAGGTCCCTGTAATCCACACATGGGCGGAGTGAGTGATCTCTTTTTTCCACAAAGAATATTCCGGCTCCCGCTGGGGAGGAGGAATGTCGGATGAATCCCTTCTTGAGGTTCTCATCGATGTACTCCTTGAGGACCAGGAGTTCAGGTTCGGACAGGGGAAAGATCCGCCCGAAAGGGATTTCGGCCCCAGGTAGTAACTCAATCGGGCAGTCGTAGACCCGATGGGGAGGAAGGGTGTCTGCTTTCTGTTTATCGAACACGTCCAGGAAGTTGTGGTACACTGGCGGCACCAACTCTTTGAATTCAGAGTCCGTTTTTAGGCACCCAATAACTGGTGGAATCTGGTGGAAGGTCTTGAGACAGTTCTGTAGACAGTAAGAGGACTGAAAGGTCACCTCACCGGTGACCCAGTTGACCTGGGGATTGTGGGCCTGTAGCCAAGGCATTCCTAGGATGACAGGAAACAAAGGTGAGGAGATGACATCCAGACGGAGTAGCTCCTGGTGACCTGGTGGGATGCTGGTGAATAGGGGTTGTGTCTCCAGGGTAATAGGCCCGGACTTGATATTTGAACCATCTGCTAGCCGTATGGAGAGTTGATGCTGCTTAGGTGTTAATGGGATGTTATGTTGTAGAGCGAAGGCATGATCCACAAAGCAGCTACATGCGCCAGAGTCAATTATAGCCTGGACTTGGAGTATTTCTCCTGGGAGCTGTAAGGAAATAGGAACAGCGATGTGAGCGGCTTTTATTAGAGACAAGGCGAAAGGCACACGGGATGATGAATTGAACTTACGGATCTTATTCGGGCATGTGTTGGCGTAGTGCCCAGCTTCCCCACAGTAGAGGCAGAGGTTGTTCTGGCGACGCCGCTGTTTCTCCTCGGGTGATAATGGTGAGCGGAGTAGGCCGACTTGCATGGGCTCTGGTGCTCCTGAGTTGGCAGCAGGCACGTTGGAAACGGGAGTAGGAGGGTAGTTGGGACCCTTGGGTAACACCCATGTGGGGCGTGTCAAGCTGGACCTCTCGGACCTCCGCTCTCTTAAACGACGGTCTATCTGGATAGACAGCTGAATCAAATCCTCCAAAGTACTAGGAATCCCCACTCGGGCTAGCTCATCCTTCAGAGCTTCAGAGAGGCCTATGCGGAACTGATAGAGGAGTGCGGCGTCGTTCCAAGAGGTGTCGGAACTCCACCGCCTGAAGTCTGTTACGTAGTCCTCTACTGGCCGGCGCCCTTGTTGGAGAGCATGGAGGCTGGCCTCTGCTGTTGTAGTGCGTTGAGGATCATCATACAGCTTGGCCATTTCATCCAAAAATGAGTCCAGGGTATCCAGAAGAGGACTGGCTTGTTCCAACATACGGTGGGCCCAGGTCTGAGGCTCCCCTTGGAGTAGGGAGACTATGAACCCCACCTTAGTGCTCTCCAGGGAGAAGGTGCGAGGTTGTAGCAGGAAGTAGAGCCGGCAGGCATTCCTGAAGGAGCGGAACTTACTGCGGTCCCCTGAAAACCGTTCCGGTGGGGGCACACGAGGTTCTGGGGGTGGCATCATTACTGTGGGTGCCGATGCAGAGGTTGCTGAGCCAGAAAACCGGGATGCCAAGGAGGCCTGATGAGTTGCAGAGCCCGGGGCCATGGATTCCACTCTCTGTTCTAGTTGATGGTAGCCATCTCGCAGGCCCTGGACTGCCAGGGTAAGGGCCGACATCTGTTGGCACAAAGCTTCCAAAGGCGAGGCACCCCCTTCGGACTCCATTCTGGCTGGATCGTACTATCACGTACCTTACAGCGGAGTCCGGATGCTGGGGATGGCCTCGTGCACGGTTCCGGTCCAAACACCCCTGGTGGTGGGAACAGGGAGTGCTGGGGCACGAAAGGGTGCAAGTGCCTGCGGCTGGTAGACTGGTGCTTGGAAGGACTGGTTCCTCTGGAGAGCTGGTGTACACGTTGGTATCCAAGGCTGTGCAGGAACGGCCGAACAGGTGGGTGTAGGCACTGCGAGGTCAAGACGGAAAACAGGTCGGCAACTGGCTGGCAAACAAGGTACAAGGCAGATGGCAAGTCCGTGGTCAAAAAGCAGGCAATAGGTTGGCAACAGGCTGGCAAACAAGGTACAAAGCGGAAGGCAAGTTCGTGGTCAAGGCAGGCAATAGGTTGGCAACAGGCAGGTGATAAAGTACCGAATCAGAGAGCAGAGCCGTAGTCCAGGGATCCAAGCTGAGGTCAAACCAAAGGAAGCAGTCAGTAAGCGGGGTCAATCCAGGAAGGGTAACAGGAAAACCAGGTGAATCAGGACCAAGGTAGGCAGGAACTTCAGGCAGGTATTCAGGAGATAAGACTGAAGACGATCCAGCACTGACACCATGTGAAGGCCCTGTTTATATAGGGCGCCTTGTGCTGGGATTGGTGGAGGTATGGGTCCGTGCGTGATTACGCGCACACGTTCGTGCTGACGTGGAAGTGCGTGCCCTCGTTCGTATTGACAAACGAGGGCGCGCACAGGTCAGCGTTGGTACGCGGGTACGCCCGCACGTTCGGTTTCGTTGAGAAGGCTGCGCATGGGTATTGGCGCTTGCCGAACGGAGATTAACCCCTACTGGACGAGGACGGACATGGAACGCGTGAGTTCTCTGACAGTGGAACACTAATACTCCTACAGAGGCACCATCCCAAGAAAGTGTTTAAATATATTTAAAAAATGTTTTTTTATAGAACAGAATGGGATTCGGAGGAGTATGAAAAAAACAAAGAAAATGATTTATACAAAAGTAAACAGGTTTTTATTAAACTAAAAGACAAAGTTTAAAATACATTACAGTCTTTAGTGATTCAAATTTTGAAATCAGGGATGTGCTGGTTCCCAACAGGTTTATACAAAGAGTGGCCTGCGCGTTTTGCGGGTGAAACCGCTTTGTCAGGGCCTTGATAATAGCACAGATGAAAGCATCATATAAATCCTACAAAGAAAAAAGTAATATATCATACATCATATGATTAATGTAAATACGTAATGATACAAATGGCATAGAGGTGTTGACTAATGGTCGATACATACATTTATGACAAATATATATATATATATATATATATATATATATATATATATACATATACATATATATATATATATATATATATATTGTAGCAAATGTTAATAAACTAAAAATACTGCAATAAAAAACAACAAACAACAAAACAACACCAGCAGTCATATTAATATTATTTAATATGACTGCTGTTGTTGTTTTGTTGTTTGTTGTTTTTTATTGCAGTATTTTTCGTTTATCAACATTTGCTGTAATATATATATATATATATATTTGTCATAAATGTATATTTATATGATGCTTTCATCTGTGCTATTCTCAAGGCCCTGACGAAGCGGTTTCACCCGCAAAACGCGTAGGCCACTCTTTGTATAAACCTGTTGGGAACCAGCACATCCCTGATTTAAAAATTTGAATCACTAAAGACTGTAATGTATTTTAAACTTTTTTTTTGTTTAATAAAAACCTGTTTACTTTTACATAAATTATTTTTTTAGTTTTTTTCATACTCCTCCGAGACACAATTAGAGTCCCATTCGGTTCTATAAAAAAACTTTTTTTGAAATATATTGTTTTTATCTGTTTTTGCCTGACACATTTCTGCAATTTATTGTGGACCAGACCAACTTATATGCCCAGCAGTATATTGCCAACAGCCCTCAATCATCATATGCCCGTCTGTTTGAGGGGAGAGATCTGAATTTGGAGGAGTTCAAATTGTTTATGGGCCTCACCATAAACATGGGGCTTACAAAAAAAAATGAAGGACATGACTATTGGTCCACCAACCCCATCCACCACATGCCCATTTATTCTGCCTTAATGTCCAGGTCCTGATACGAGATGATTATGAAATGTGTTAATTTTAGCGACATCACCCAGTGCCCTCCCGCAATCATCCAAATTACGATAGGTTATATAAAATTCCCCCACTGATAAATTTCTTTTCACAACAATTTGCAGAACTCTATGTCCCCAATCAGAATATATGTGTAGATGAGTCCCTGATACCCTTTTCAGGCCACGCAGGAATAAAGCAATACATTCCTAGAAAAAGGGCTAGATACAGAGTCAAATTTTACAAGCTCTGTGAGAGAGTCATGGGATGACTGTATGCGTTCCACATATATGAAGAAAGAGATTCCCAGCTCCAGCCCCTGAGTGCCCGGCCTACATGGGCACAACTGGAAAGATTGTATGGGACCTGGCATACTCACTTCTGAACAAAGAATATCACATATACCTTGACAACTTCTACACCAGCCTGCCCCTTTTCAAACACTTATACATCGCAAAAAACCCTGGCCTGCAGAACCTCCAGAAAGAATAGGAGGAAGCTGCGAAGAGGGGAAAAAGCAACATTGAGATGCAATGAAGTGCTGACCTTGAGGTGGAAGGATAAAAGGGACGTGCACATGATGTCCACCATCCATGACGACACTAAATGTGAGGTTCAAAGAAGACAAGGTCCCATTGAAAAGCCAACATGTGTCCAAGATTACAATCTCTACATGGGGGGGGGGGGGTGGATTCCAATGATCAAATGATTCAGCCATATTTGTCAATAAGAAGATTTTGGTACAAGAAGGTAGCAATTTATCACATCCATTTGGCCATTTATATTTCCTACGTAGTCTACACCAAATCCACGGCAAGTCCCACCCCCTTCCTAAAATTCATAGAAGAAGTTGTCACGTCCCTCATCTATCAACAACCACCCCCCCCCCCAGAAGACCTTCGCTCTGATGCTGTTAGCCAACTTAATGAGCGCCACTTCCTGTAAAACATTCCACCATCTGAAGCAGGCCGAAGACGGCAAAAATATGTTGCGTGTGCAGCAAAAGAGGATTTCGAAGAGATACCAGCTACCATTGTCCCCAGTGTCCCTCCCAACCTGGCCTTTGCATTGGTGAATGCTTCCAACTTTATCATACATCCCTAAAATTTTAGCCCATATTTTTAACCATTTCCCCATTTTCATCATCTGTGCTGACCATTTTTCATGCTTCCCCAAATAACCATGCCACTGCATTCCACGTAAACTGACCCTGGCCTATTTTTTGACTATGCCTCTGCCTACCATTTGGACTGCTTCCATGTGAACTGACCCTGGCCTGTTTTTTGACTATGCCTCTGCCTACCATTTGGACTGCTTCCACGTGAACTGACCCTGGCCCAGGGGCGGACTGATCATTCGGCCACTCGGGCACTTCCCGAGGGCCCAGGGCCACTAGGGGGCCCCATTAGGGTTGCCAGCCTCAGTAAAACCAGGGACAGTATGTAAAAATCTGTGTTTTTTTTATACATCTGTTTCTGAAATGTCCCTTACCGACATCCTTTTGGTCTAAAAATCCAGAGATTATAGCTGCCCCACCTCTCCAGTACCTTCTCAGCCAATAGAAACATGTCTGTGTATACTGTGTGTACATGTATGTGTATACTGTGTGATTGTATACTGTGTGGCCGCATAATCTCTGAATGCCTGGGGGCCCCATAATCTCCTATTGCCCGGGGGCCCCATGAGTTGTCAGTCCACCCCTGCCCTGGCCTGTTTTATCAACTACGCTTCTGCCTACCGCTTCGACTGCTTGCACGTGAACTGACCCTGGCCTGTTTTATGGACTATGCTTTTGCCTACTGTTTGGACTGATCTGTTGGCCTGCTACTGTAGTACACATGGGTCTCACATATGTTAGGGGCTCCAGAATTGTTTTTATGGATGGAGAAAACATTTTTTTTTGTTTTCTCTGGGTTTTGTAATTTCCGGATTAGAGTCTGGAGTCCAGAGACTTCATAGAGATTTGGGTGGGCGAAGCCTCTACCCCAGTGCCCCTGTGCACAGGTCTTACCTGATTGCAGCCCTCAGCCTGCTGCTGACTTACTGCCATCATGCCTCTGCCTGCTGCATGAATGGACCACACCTCTGCCTGCTACCTAGACTATGCAAATATTTAGCTGTAGCAAGAGGCAGTATGTTTATGAAGGGCTGGAGAGCGGTACAATAATGAGTGTCTGCAGGTAACAGTGTACCAGGACCAATATTATGGCTGTGCTGGCTGTCTCTGCCTGGACAATTTCTATGGACTGTGCTGTGCTGAGAATATCCTTGTGCTGACTATAGATAATATTCCTGCTTGCTGCCTGGATAATTATGATTGCTGTCGCTAAGCACATCCCTGCCTGCTACCTGGACAAGTGCTCTCCTCTGTGGACACTACTAAAAGCACAGTTAATGCTTTTTTTTTTTTTTTTTTTTTACCCTTTCCGCAATAGAATTTATTTTGGATTGTAATTCTTGGTATGTACATGCTATGTGTTAGAAATATGAAGGGCCTTCAAAAATTATAGGTTGCTAGGAAATGATATATGTAATTTTATGCTCCTAGAATGCCTGATGGTGCTACTTGGATGTTGGGCCTCTGTATGTGGCCAGGCTGTGTAAAAGGCTCACACATGTGGTATCGCCATACTCAGGAAGAGTAGCAGAATATATTTTGGGGTGTAATTTTTTCTATGTATTTGCTATGTGTTAGAAATATCTTATAAATGGACAACTTTGTGTAAAAAAAAATGCGTTTTCATTTTTTTTTCCCACATTTTCCAAAAACTTCTGTAAAAAACGAACTGTTCAAAAGACTCATTATGCCTCATAGATTATACGTTGGGGTGTTTGCTTTCCAAAATGGGGTCATTTTGTGGGCAATTCCATTGTCATGGTGCTCCAGGGCCTTCAAAAGTGTAATAGGTGGTTGAGAAATTAGATGTTTCATTTATGCTCATAGAATACCTGAAGGTGCTACTTCAATGTTGGGCCTTTGTATGTGGACAGGCTGTGTAAAAGTCTCACACATGTGGTATTACCATACTCGGAAAGAGTAGCAGAATGTATTTTGGGGTGTAATTTGTTGTATGCATATGCTCTGTGAGAGAAATATCCTGTTAATATGACAATTTTGTAAAAAAAAAAAAAAAATTAAAATAAATAAAAATCTTCATTTGGCAAAGAATTGTGGGAAAAAAAATTATAACTTAAAAAAACTCACCATGCTACTTACTTAATACCTTGGAACGTCTACTTTCTAAAAAGGGGTCATTTGGTGGGTATTTATACTTTCCTTACCTGTTAGTGTCTCAAGAAATGAGATAGGCCTTCAGTACATCAAGTGTGATCAGATGTGAACAATTTTCAATGATTGGCACCATAGTTTGTAGACTTTATAACTTTCACAAAGACCAAATAATATAAACTAATTTGGGTTATTTTTACCAAAGATTTGTAGCAGTATAAATTTTGGCCAAGATTTATGAAGAAAAATTACTAATTTGCTAAATTTTATGACAGAAACAAATAAAAAATGGAAAATTCCTATCAAAATACTTACCGTAATTTTCCTTTCCTGATGGACTCCATGGCAGCAACGTGTGGGTTTAGCCCCGCCTCCATTACCCTATAGGACACTACTCCCATAAATCTTTGCTCCCTGCCCACGGCCGTGTTCGATAACTAGTACTACTCCAGCCATTTGGGAGGGAACTCCTGCTGCCATGGAGTCCATCAGGAAAGGAAAATTACGGTAAGTATTTTGATAGGAATTTTCCATTTTCCTGACAGACTCCATGGCAGCAACGTGTGGGAAATAACTCGCCCAATAAACACACTTGGGTGGGCAAAATGCTGAACAGAAAAGATTTATTTAACGCTGTCAACCGACAGGACTTTTAAACCAAATTTAACAGAAGTTAAGGATGCAGGTTCAACACAGTAATGGGTCATAAACGTATGTATTGAAGACCAAGACGCTGCCCTGCAGATTACTTCCGGCGCCACGTGACGCGAGGCTGCCCATGATGTGGAAAGACTCCTGGTGGAATGTGCCGTCACTGCCTCAGGAGGAGCCAAGCCCTTCTCTCTGTAAGCCCATTGGATGGCTTGGACCACCCACGCAGCAATGGATCTAACAGAAGCTTTAGAGCCTTTATTCTTTCCATGAAACAGAACGAAGAGGGAGTCAGTCTGACGAAATGAAGCTGTAACGTCCAGATATTCTTTTAGTGTAGCACCCATGTCAAGAGGATGTGGATCCGAACTTCCATCAGACATGAAGGTAGGTAGAGTGATTTCCTGGTTTTCATGAAAAACAGTGGTTACTTTGGGATTTGATCCCAGCATTGGAATGAGGACCACTCTATCCGGGAAGAAGGTGAGGAAAGGTTCCTTGGAGCCTAGCGACTGAATCTCTGAAATTCTCTTCGCCGATGTTATGGCCACCAAAAAAGAGGTTTTAAGTGTCAGTTCCTTAACTGAAAGTGATTTGTTGAGTTGAGAAAAGAAATCCAACACCAGAGGAAGGTCCCATTTTGGAAACCTGGGTTTCTTCTGCGGCCTAAGCCTGACTGCACCTTTGAAAAACTGTTGTCTAGAGATATTCGGGAGAGGAAGTCTGCCTGGACGTTCTGAATTCCTGGCACATAAGTCGCTGTCAGATCCTTCAAGTTCTTCTGAGCCCAAGACATGATCGGTTCCACTTCTTGGAGAAGGGAAAAACTTCGAGTGCCCCCTTGCCTTCTGATGTATGCCACTGCTGTGGTATTGTCCAGTCTGAGTTGGACCGAGGCCCCTGGGATCAGGTGACGAAAAGCCAGAAGGGCCTGGAAGGCCGCCCTCAATTCCAGGACGTTTGACACTGTCCTTCTGGAGGGAGGATCCCAAGTGCCCTGGGCGACTTCCGCCAGGCAGTGGGCCCCCCATCCCCTGTTGCTGGCATCTGAGGTTATAGTTACCCATGGGATGGGACAAATGGAATGGCAGTTGCAAAGGTTCTCCCGTTGTAGCCACCATAGTAGGGAGTTCTTCATGGATGAAGTAATCCGAATCGTCTGGGCTTTGTTGCCTGTCCATTGCTGAAGGAAGCCCTTCTGAAAAGGCCTCATCCTCCACTGTGCCCATCTCACCATCGGGATTGTTGAAACCATGGTGCCTATAATTCTCAGGCACTGGAGAGCTTGAAGGTAGGAAGCCGTAAGAGCTGGACGGATTCTGTCCCTTACCACTGAGATCTTTTCCTCTGGTAGTGAGATAGTGCCCCTGACTGTGTCGAACAGAGCCCCTAAGAATAGTAGGGTTTGTGATGGGGTCAGTTGGCTCTTCTCCAGATTCAGTATCCACCCGAACTCCTGTAGAGTGGAGATAACTTGCCGTCTGTGAATTAGAAGCTGTTCTCTGTCTTGTGCCAATAGTAGAAGGTCGTCTAAATAGTGATGTAGACGAACTCCCCTGGTTCTCAGAAGAGCTACCACTGCCAACAGAGTTTTTGAAAACACACGCGGAGAAGTTGATAGCCCGAAGGGAAGGCACGTGAATTGAAAATGGAGCTTGCCTACTGAAAAGCGAAGGAATTGTTGATAGTTTTCGGCAACGGGAACGTGAAAATAGGCGTCTTTGAGATCTATGGAGATCATCCAATCTCCTGGTTGGACGGAATGTTGTATTGTGGACAGTGTTTCCATTTTGAACCTTTCCTTTCTTATGAAGGTGTTTAGATGGGTCAGGTCTATGACCGGCCTCCAGGCCCCGCTTTTTTTCTGGACCAAAAAGAGGGGAGAGTAGATCCCCCTGCCTCGCTGGTCGGCCGGGACATGGATAACAGCGCCTTGAACCAATAAAGATTTTATGTAAGTCAGAAGGCTTTGTCTTTTTTCTTCTGTAGTCGGAAGGGAAGTAGGGACCCACCTGAGCCTGGGGGCTTCCCTGAAGGTCCAAGCATGACCTGAGGAGACCGTATTGAGGGTCCAAAAGTCTTGGATCGAAGCCGCCCAGACATGACGAAAGTGGAAAAGTCGAGCCCCCACCTGACCTGTCTGAGCGGGCCCAACCTCAAAAGGATTTGGTCGGCTCCCTCTCTCCTTTGGAATCACTTTTTGCTGTCTTTTTAAAAGACGATTGTCTTGACTTCCAGGATCTGGAAAATTCCCGGCCAGGTCTGTAACTGCGAGCTTCCCTAGCTCTTTCCTGGTACTGCCTTTTTGGGAAAGATCTTCTCTGACCTTGGGGTCGACGATCTTGGGGGAGGAACCCCGACTTCCCACCAGTGGCCCGGGTAATCGCCTCGTCCAACTTGTTCCCGAACAGGGAGGACCCCTCAAAGGGGATACGACACCAGACTTGTTTTGAGGCTGGGTCGGCTAACCAGGGGCGGAGCCACAGCGCCCGTTTGGCAGTGACAGATGAAAGCATTATCCGAGCCGTCAGGCGTATGATGTCAATAGAGGCTTCCCCAAGAAAAGCCGACGCAAGCCTCAATTCTTGAATAGGCGAGCATCTAGCCGTATCATCCGAGATGCCTCTCAGTGTCTCATCTACACTGTCAGTCCACACTTCCATCGCTTTAGACAAAGCGGCTAGGGCAAGAGCTGGCTTACAGGCCATGCCTGCTGTTAGGTACACCCTCTTCAGGTCTGCATCAATTCGACGGTCTAACACGTCTTTGAAGGACACTGTGTCCTCTAAAGGGAGAGTCACATGCTTCACCAACCTCATGACTGCTGCATCTATCAAGGGAGCAGACTCCAAGTGCTTCACTTCTTCCTCCTTGAAGGGATAGAGTTTTGCGATTTTGGAAAGCATGGAATTTTTCTTCTCCACCTTGCCCCATTCGTCCGTGACGATTTCGCCAAGCTCTGCAATAAAAGGAAAATTAACACGCTCTTTCTTTAATTGTTTAAAGAATTTCCTTTGCTTGGGGGCAGCTTCTACTGGGTCTTCCCAATTAAGCGTTTCTCTGATAGCCTTAACCAAGGGTGGGAGCAGAGCAAAATCAAAGCCCACAGGAGGGCTATCTTCCTCTGAGTCACTGTCGGATATGGCAACCGAAGGGTGGCTCTGAACCGAGGACTCCCAGGTATCTTGCAACTGGGTCTCCCTCACTGGAGAACGAGACTGCTCCGCTGGAGGTGTATGGGAATGATCATCCATGTTCCTGAGCGACTCCTTCACAACCCTTTCCACCAGGGATTTAAGATGTTGATCCGTATCTCCTCTTTCTTTGGAGGCTTTGGAAAAACAAAGGTCGCATAAGGATCTTCCTGGGGGAGCTTGACTTCTGCATCCCCAGCAGGAATTAGTAGAGCGACTGGAGTGAGAGCGCTCATCACTACGGTGTCCTGATTTAGAGGAGGAACCACCATGTTTTGATTTGGAAGAGGATTGCCGGTTTTGCGACTTGGAGGAGTCGCTTCCTCTATGAGAGCTGCGATGTGTATCTGATCTAGAAGGGCTGAGGAAAAAACAAAAGACAAAGACCACACACAAAACAAAACATCAGGCAATAGATAAGCAATCAGGCACACACCCTTCCCTAATTACCAGACTATCAGGAAAAGACATATTCCCAATACCTTTTTTGAGAGGGCTGGCCACAGACAGGCAGTGGTGAATCCATGTCCTCAGCGATGTCCATCTGAACTGAGAATGACAGAGATCAATGCAAGGGACAGGAAGATTCCTCTGACCTGTCCCAGAAAAGCCACTTACCAGTAGCTGCAACACAGGAGCCTGGGGAAGTCACTGGGATAACCTGCAATCATTCCCAAAGCTTGCAGGCTATTTCCCCAGTTTAAATAGCGCGCCCCTGTGACGTCATTGCCGTCCCAATGCGCATGCGCGAATAGCGGCAAATCGCCGCTATCGCGCATGCGCGAACCAAGCCTCGCTCTCGTACCGCGCTCGCGCATGCGCAGAACGCCCGAAAAACGAAAGCGGAAGTGATACGGCGGCTGGAACGCAGGAAGAACCAGCCGCCATGCCTGAGAAAAACAAACACACATGCTTCAAACAAACAACAGCTACTGGAACCGCACAGGAGGTAATAACAAACACTGCTGCCATGAAAAGAAATATCGATACTCTCACCACTCCACCACGATCGACCAGGCCGAAGGTAAGACCGGACTTCTCCAGGGCAAAAACGGGTCACCTGCTAGTAGCTGGCTGTCTGACCAGTGCGCAGCCTGCCTGCCAGTGGCTAGGATAAGGGCTTCTTCCTTGCGCCTCTTCCACTGCCCACTCCATACCCTGCTAATAGCTAGGGCTTAGCGGAGCCATGCGACTTTCCCATCCAGAGTCGCAGATCGGCCAATCAGGATCGTGGGGAAAATTTATCTTCAGGTAGAAAGACCACCAACTAGGTCCTTCGGAGGAGGACAAAAAAAGAACACGGCCGTGGGCAGGGAGCAAAGATTTATGGGAGTAGTGTCCTATAGGGTAATGGAGGCGGGGCTAAACCCACACGTTGCTGCCATGGAGTCTGTCAGGAAAGGCATTTTTTTCACAAAATGTATGGTCTTTTTTTATTTATAGCACAAAAAATAAAAAACATACTAGTGACCACTATCACCAAAAGAAAGCTCTATTTGTGTGAAAAAACAGGACGCAAATTTCATATGGGTACAGTGTTGCATGACTGAGTAATTGTCATTCAAAATGTGAGAGCGCTGAAAGATGAAAATTGGTCTGGGCAGGAAGGGGTGTAAGTGCCCTGTATTGAAGTAGTTAAAGTTTAGCTGATTTTTTGCCCACTGAAACATGAATAAATAAATCATTTATATAAAGAAAGCAGAATACTACTCTCTTGCCATAGCAAACCTATACAGAACATGGAAATCTTAGTCATTCAGCAAAGTACGTTGTGTGTGAAACACATCAAGGCTCTTTAGGTTGATACCTGTCAACATTAACTCAGTTCTTTGGATTTGTTTGTAGACATTCAGCCTAGACAAGGTCTGGGACCTGTGGGAGACTCCTGTGAGGAGAGGGATTTGGGACCAGCCACCTTGCTGCTGCAGAGATTTTTTTGTGTTGCAAGTCTAAATCACAACTGTCTGATGAAAGTACTAAAATGTTATACACATTCATTCTATTCTAAAGCCAAGTTACAAGATATTAGCAACCACTCCTTCCACACTCCTCTAACTGCTGGTATGAAAAAAAAATCAAAATACCCATTTTACTTACCTGAAGCCATGGACACATAATGATTCCTTCTTTTCTTCTGTTTTGTGAAGTTCTTCTTTGGGTGTCACTGGGTGTCACTGCCTGCATGACCTTCTGTTGGTAGAGGTGATACTTGAAGAGTCTGGTTCCTCTCATAAGCTGCATAGGCAGGATAACTCATGGGACAGCACAAAGGATCAACCATATTTATCTAACTAATATAAATAAATAAATAAAGAGACTCAAACAAAATTCAAGTTTTGGCATAAAATTGGCCATGGCATTTATTAAGGGGTTACCCAATATAAAGAATAATCACATAACAAAACTTTAATCTTAAAATTTATAACCATAAATATTTAATTTTATTAATATCCCGTAGTCCATCCAGAACTGAACTGGATGACAACCCCACTAAAAAATGCCATGACAGATTCAAAATATAACATTTAGGGAGGGAGGGTGGGAGCAGCGCGGGGGGGTCCGTTCTCGTCAGGGGTCTCCTCAGGCGGTGAAATTAGCGGAAAAGCCGCCGGCTTAAATAGACACAGCCCGGCTCAATCCTGCCCGATTCAGCCAATAGGGACCTGTTGCCATGCCTCTATAACACCTGCCATCACCTGGGGCAACCCAATGTCACAAACAGAGAAGGGGGGACGCGATTTGGTAAAGCCCTCTGTACTGGAATATTATCTATAGTCAGCACAAGGATATTCTCAGCACAGCACAGTCCATAGAAATTGTCCAGGCAGAGACAGCCAGCACAGCCATAATATTGGTCCTGGTACACTGTTACCTGCAGACACTCATTATTGTACCGCTCTCCAGCCCTTCATAAACATACTGCCTCTTGCTACAGCTAAATATTTGCATGGAGCCCCGCATGAACGCTAGGGGCTCATTCATGGGGGTAGTGAGGGGACCAGTGCCCAAAAGGATAACAATCAGAAAAAATATCTGGTCCCCACGAGAAGGAAATTAGCTTGGCTCACAGAGGAAACGGAGACTGATCTATTACACTGCAGGATGGCTTAGGAAGAGGTGTTTGCAATCAAAACTATGAAATTGGGTATTTAATTTTTGCCTGGAGTTAGGCTTTAAACTATTTACCCAACAGATATATCCAGACTATAGAAGTCTTTATAGTTAACTACACAACCAAATTAAAGGATATGTTGCAGTTGCATTATTTGCTATGGCTGTATGCCCTCTTGACAGTACATAAATACATTATATATATATATGAACGCTTTTTTTTTTTTTTTTTTTTTTACATTTTTATTTTGGTTCAGGAGTAAATAAAAAATACATTTTAAATGTTTTGTTTTATTCAGGATGGTATGACAAATTGCATAAAAGTATGTCATAGCTACCTTTTTGCAGCCAGCAGGTTGCGAATGTGAGCCTAGTATTCCAGGGTTTCATATCACTGGTTTACTGCAGACCTGTGGCGTCTCCAATACAGGATCTTAGGTTAAACACACAAGTAAATGAGTCATGTAAATGACTCAGAGTAAGGGACACACACCCCCTCCTGCTTTCCTGTAGAGATAATAGCATCTAGTCAACAGATGCAGAGTCACTGCTGTGATCTTTTATTAGAAATCCCAACATCTTCTGCACACATTGATGTATTGAAGAGCACTATATTAAAATGTTTTTTTTTTTTTGCTTGTTTTTTTGTTAAAGACAAAGTTGGTATCTGTGGCTCGGATACTGTTCAATTGCTTGGGCTTCCACATTCCTTAAGCCCCTTTCACATGGGGCAGACTCCACCAGGATTCCCCCTGTTTAGCAGGGAATGTCTCCGCTGATCCCCACTGAGCAAGCGGATGGCTTGTCTGTGTCCATTCCGCTTATGCAGAGTGGACACAGACACAACCCGCTCTCCTCTATGGGCGGTCAGATGTAAACAGACCACCTGTCCCTTTAAATCCGATGGCCATCCAATCCAATTAGCAGATAGGATCGGATCAGATGTCGGAAGGGGTCAACGGACACATGTCCATTGACACACGCCACTCCATAAAGAGCAATGCATGGTCAGATCGGGGCCATCTGAAAAACTGTGAAAAGAGGCCTTAGGGTGTCCAGTGTCTGCGCCATCTGTAACCATCATAGACAATCTGAAGTGTTAGGTCCCTTTCACACAAGCGGGCTGATTGGGTCCGCCTGTCAGTAGACCCGGTCGGATCACCCTCTATAGATGTCCGTTGACACCCACCGACATCTGATCCAAACCTATCCGCTAAAAATAGATGAATGGGGATCCGTTCCCCATCCATCTAGTAGATCGGATGGCCATCAGGTATAAGCAGGCAGGTGGTCCCTTTAAATACTCAGAGTACAAGATCCAGCGCTATCCCCATACAAAAAAAATGTCAGTTATATATATATATATATATATATATATATATATATATATATACACTCAAACTATGCAAAATTGATAATTCAAATCCAAAAAAATCACATCAACTAAAGTTCATACAGTGGTGTGAAAAAGTGTTTGCCCCCTTCCTCATTTCCTGTTCCTTTGCATGTTTGTCACACTTAAGTGTTTCGGAACATCAAACCAATTTAAACAATAGTCAAGGACAACACAAGTAAACACAAAATGCAATTTGTAAATGAAGGTGTTTATTATTAAAGGTGAAAAAAAATCCAAACCATCATGGCCCTGTGTGAAAAAGTGATTGCCCCCCTTGTTAAAACATACTATAACTGTGGTTGTCCACACCTGAGTTCAATTTCTCTAGCCACACCCAGGCCTGATTATTGCCACACCTGTTCACAATCAAGGCATCACTTAAATAGGAGCTGCTTGACACAGTAAGGTCCACCAGAAGATCCTTAAAAGCTACACATCATGCCGAGACCCAAAGAAATTCAGGAACAATTGAGAAAGAAAGTAATTGAGATCTATCAGTCTGGAAAGGGTTATAAAGCCATTTCCAAAGATTTGGGAATCCAACGAACCACAGTGAGAGCCATTATCCACAAATGGCGAAGACATGGAACAGTGGTGAACCTTCCCAGGAGTGGCCGGACGCCCAAAATTACCCCAAGAGCGCAGCGACGACTCATCCAAGAGGTCACAAAAGACCCCACAACAACGTCCAAGGAACTGCAGGCCTCACTTGCCTCAGTTAAGGTCAGCGTTCATGCCTCCACCATCAGGAAAAGACTGGGCAAAAATGGCCTGCATGGCAGAGTTCCAAGGAGAAAACCACTGCTGAGCAAAAAGAACATCAAAGCTCGTCTCAATTTCTCCACAACACATCTTGATGATCCCCAAGACTTTTGGGACAACATTCTGTGGAGCGATGAGACAAAAGTGGAACTCTTTGGAAGGTGTGTGTCCAAGTATATCTGGCGTAGAAGGAACACTGCATTTCAGAAAAAGAACATTATACCAACAGTAAAATATGGTGGTGGTAGTGTGATGGTCTGGGGCTGTTTTGCTGCTTCAGGACCTGGAAGACTTGCCGTGATAAAAGGAACTATGAATTCTGCTGTCTACCAAGAGATCCTGAAGGAGAATGTCCGACCATCTGTTCGTGTACTCAAGCTGAAACGAACTTGGCTTCTGCAGCAGGACAATGATCCTAAACACACCAGCAAGTCCACCACCGAATGGCTGAAGAAAAACAAAATGAAGACTTTGGAGTGGCCTAGCCAAAGTCCTGACCTGAATCCTATTGAGATGTTGTGGTATGACCTTAAAAAGGCCGTTCATGCTCGAAAACCCTCTAATGTAACTGAATTAGGACAATTCTGCAAAGATGAGTGGGCCAAAATTCCCCCAGGACGCTGTAAAAGCCTCATTGCACGTTATCGCAAACGCTTGGTTGCAGTTGTTGCTGCTAAGGGTGGCCCAACCAGTTATTAGGTTTAGGGGGCAATCACTTTTTCACACAGGGCCATGATGGTTTGGATTTTTTTTCACCTTTAATAATAAACACCTTCATTTACAAATTGCATTTTGTGTTTACTTGTGTTGTCCTTGACTATTGTTTAAATTGGTTTGATGTTCCGAAACACTTAAGTGTGACAAACATGCAAAGGAACAGGAAATGAGGAAGGGGGCAAACACTTTTTCACACCACTGTAGGTGAAGTTCATAAATGAAGTGCATAATCGTTCTGTTTTCAAAGTGCAAAAGAAGATCATACGCCTGCCAGTATGACCAAAATCCTATGTTGTGCTGTGCTTTCAGCTCCTCCACTCGTCACAGCAAGATGGCAAGATTATAGGAGGTTTTATTCATGTAAAAACAATCAGGAGATCTCCATAGCGTGATTCAGTTTTTTATTGTATAAAAGATTAAAACATAAATTTAACACTTACAAAAATGCACTTGATATTAGGCATGCAATGTCGGTTTAGAACACAACTCCACGGTGGACAGGTGGTCTGTTTACATCCGAGTGGGCTGTGTCTGCTCTCCATAGCCGTAATGGACACAGACAAGCCATCTGCCTGCTTAGCAGAGTCCGCCCCATGCGAAAGGGGCCTTAGCTTGGGTGGAGGACTGGGTTGCGATTGTGTGTATTTTTATGTATGTACTGCAGTGCTGTGTGTATGTTTGTATATATGCATGTTTATGTGTGTAATGCACTGCCCTCTGTGTGTTTGTGTGTATGTTTATGTATGTAATGCATTGCTCTGTGTATGTTTGTGTGTAATGTGTAAAGTTTGTGGTAAATGTGCAGACTGCGTGTGTATGTTTGTGTGTGATATCAAGATTGTGTATACTGTGAGGATTGTGTGTATGTTTGTGTGTAATATGCAGATTAATATTATTTTTAAGGATTTATATAGCGCCAATAGTTTGCGCAGCGCTTTACAACGTGAGGGCAGACATTACAATTACAATACAATTCAATACAGGAGGAATCAGAGGGCCCTGCTCGTTAGTGTACAATCTAGGGATTGTGTGTTTCAGCCTGGGTTCACAACGATTTCAAACCCGCATTTTAGTCTGACTTCGGGGGTGATTTGAGAGACATCTGTGCAGGTTCATGCACAGATGTCTATTGAAATCACCCCCTAAATCGCCAAAAGTAGTGCAGGAACTGCTTTTGGGAATCGCCTCTACAAAGTCGGCGTCGCACCGATTTGGACGGTGCCATTGCTGGCAATAGGATTCGATTTGGCATGTCAAATTGGCCCGATGTGAACGAGGGCTCAATATGTGGTGCAAGTTATACTGTATATATGCGTGCATATATAATGTGACAGGTGTGTAAATAAAAGCAGTACTAATTAATATATGTCAAAACCCCTATGCCGCGTACACACGGTCGGAATTCTCGTCGGAAAAAGCTCTGATGGTTTTTCCGTCGGAAATTCCGACAGAATTTCGCTCAAACTGTCTTGCCTACACACGGTCACACCAAATTCCGACGGTCAGTAACACAGCGGCATAAAACACATTCGACAGCACTATAAAAGGGAAGTTTAATGCTTTCGAGCATGCGTCGAATTGTTTCCGAGCATGCGTCGGAATTTTGCGTGTCGGAATTGCATACACACGATCGGAAAATCCGATAGAAAGGTTTTCCATCGGAAAAATTGAGAACAGGTTCTCAATCCAAAGTCCGTCGGAAATTCCGACAGAAAAAGACCGATGGGCATACACACGGTCAGAAAATCCGTTGAAGAGCTCCCATCGGACTGTTTTCATCGGAAATTCCGACCGTGTGTACGTGGCATTAGAGCCCATTCACACTACTGTGCTGCACCCCATTGCACTTAGCTAAAGAAAGTGCATTGCAGTGTGTTTTTTGGTGGGTTCGATGAATTAGGCAGCCCATTCAAAAAATGGTCTTCCTTACCACAATGCACATAGATGCGTGCATAGCTCCCAACTGTCCCTGATTTCGAGGGACTGTCCCTGATTTGGAACAAAGTCCCTCTGTCCCTCTTTCATCATTATTTGTCCCTCATTTTGATCTGATCCATATAGTTGTATATAAAATGCACTTTTTATCTTCAAAAAAGTGTTTCCCAGTGCTAAACCTTTCATCCAGTTTCTAAATGGTTGCATTTGTACATTTCAAAGGCCAGTATAAAGGAATAGTAGTGATTAAAAAAAATAATTCTAATCAATCTTTTTGTATAATTCTCCTTTAAGGGGGCATGGCAGGGGCGTGCCCTATACATGTATACATTTGCTAATAGGTGTCCCTCGTTCCTATCAAAAAGTTGGGAGGTATGGATGCGTGCCCTTTACGCAGCTGGACCTTCTGTCCATTTTCTATCCAGCAACTTCCACAATGCTGGTCCCAGGTACGCAAGTGAGACAGCTTGAGATACATGGCAGGGGGAGCAATATGTTCCAGTGCCTGTGGAGGTGATCAGGCAGCTTTACAGCAGCCCAAATCATTTCCACCAAAAAGTCAGCAGTCAGCTGAGGAAGCCCACACACACACTACAGCAGCCAGAAGTTTATGTAAATGCTGCTGCCATAGACTTGTGCCAATGACAGGGAAAGGGCTAAGTTGTATTAAAGTGTATTTACCAGTGTTTAGGTGCATCTAGTTTAGCTGCATTTAGAGAACATATAATGCTGTGCACCCACGGCAGTTGAGATAACGTATGTAAATGCACGCAATTGCATGTAAACGCATGTAAGCACAAGTATGTTTAAAATAGAACTTGATCTGAGAACCATTAAGTATGTTTTACATCCCAGATAATTTCTCCTGATTTTAAGTAGGCCAAACACAGGAGGTTAGCGTGAATGTAGCCAAAGAAGCAGAGCTTTCTGTATTCTATGAATTGGGTCATGTCATGGTGCCTCCATTATTAAAGCTGAAGGGCCCTGATTTGTTTCTTGCCCAGGACCCCAATTTATCAAAAACTTGTCCTGCTTACAGTACTGTACGTTTGATGACTAGTAATTATTATGAATGCCATAACATATACAGAAAAATATATTTGAACTTAGACAAAGTAAACAGTAGTGCCAGTAATGTTATATGGCAGAAGTCATTTAATTAAAATTGGAGTAATCAGTATACATTTATCAAAGTAAAAGTTTCAATTAAATTTCATTGCACATGGTTTGTCCCTTTTTAGCAACTCAGACATTTTGACGAATAGATGCCCAATTATCCAGGAATCAGTAATATATTATGTCTCATTTACATTTTAATTCCATGGCCACTGCTAATGGAACCACTAGTTTTAACCATCATCGCTGAAGCTGTAACGTTTATTAAAACAGAATCACAATTGGGGCTGTGTTAAATATTTATACTAGGCTCTTAAAAGTAAAATGAATTTATAATGTATTAATTTCCTGTCCTTGCCTATAAAAGGCCTGGTTTATAGTTAATATACATATGATCAAAATAGTATTTTCTGATCCTGTCAATACTTCAAATAACTTATTAGTTGGAGTGCATATTTTGTATATATATATATATATATATATATATATATATTTCCTCCCTAACCAGCGATGAATTTGCTAAATGCAAGGAACTGGTCGATGAGAATGTGGGGAAGAATAGATTAGAATTGGAAAATAAGAAACGTAATAAATTTGATTGTGACATTGAGGACTATGAGAGAAATCAGGTATATAGACGGCCTCGACCTTATAACCGACGTGGTCGGCAAGACAACGGAAATACCAGGCGTGAGATGTCGGATAATTCATCTGCTAACATGGATACGGATTCTTCCTCCACTTTTTTGCAACAAGGCAGGAGAGGAGCTCCCCCTCGGATGCAAACAAGGTCCCGTTTCAGGGACGAAACAGGCGGTCAGGACAGACAACGCAATTTTCGCATCAAGCGGGGCAGAGGATGGGAAATTTGATGCACAACATCTCCAGGAGGGTCCTTGCTCCAGAAGAGGTAGGACTTCTTAACCATGGTCTATCTTTTTCCCCAAAAAGTCACCTTGACCAGTTTCAACTAGATCAGGATCTATACAGACTCTTTCGGAACATAAGGTGGAAAGTACACTTTACACATAAGCCGTTTGTATATAATGAACCCATGGGAGATGCTCTTGATTGTAAAACCTTTAATCGAATCACCAAATCTAAGTCTGTTCCCCCCCCTCGTGAGGTGAAGCACCTTGTTCATAGGACGGACTATAGGGATCATATACCTAACAATCTGTCATTGGAAGAGAAATCGGCTCTTAAAAACCTTAGCAAACGTGATGATATCATATGTAAACCTGCTGATAAGGGGGGATCCGTGGTGATCATGGACGCTGCCATGTATGAATCTGAGGTCCTCCGCCAGTTGAGTGACCAATCGGTCTATAAAAAGGTCTCCACAGATCCCACCTGGGGTATAAAGAAACAGTTGGAAACTCTATTGAAAGCAGCGTTAAAAGACAATCTGATATCCCGCAATCTTTTTGAATTTCTACTTCCCTCACACACTAGGATTCCGGTCCTGTATATGTTGCCCAAGATCCATAAGAATAGCCAATCCCCCCCTGTGTAGTATATTATATCTAATATATATATATGTATACATATATATATATTATATATATATACTAATAAAAACACTACATATAATAAATATGTATATATATATATATATATATATGTATACATATATATATATTAGATATAATATACTACACCCTGGTCTCCCGATCGTGTCGGGTAGGGATTCGATTTTTGTCCCAACGGCACGTCTATTGGACAGGGTCCTCTCCCCCCTTGTCAGGAATACTAGATCCTATATCAGAGATACACAGGACTTTAAAATCAGAAAAATACCGTTATGCCAGGGTGATGAGACACTTGTAACCTGGGATGTGACCAGCTTATATACCTGCATTCCACATAGGGAAGGAATTAATGCAGCCATTGGACTCATTAGACACAGTGACATTTACTCTGAGGCTCAAGTTAGATTGTTTGAAAATGTTTTTCTGTGATTCTGTTATCAAATAACTATTTTCTTTTCAAGGATCAGTTTTATATACAGCAGAATGGAGTTGCCATGGGATCCAATGTTGCCCCGCCATACGCTTGCTCATTTATGAATGAGTTTGAGCACAAATATGTTTTTGTGAATGAGGTTTTTCAGCGACACTGCGCCACCTGGTGGCGGTATATAGACGATGTCTTTGCTGTGTGGCGGGGCAACATTGAATCTCTTATGGCCTTTGATGATATATTGAATGGTTTTGCTCCGGAGATCCAGTTCAAGATAAATATTGGAGGTCACTCCATTCCATTTCTTGATACCCGAATATACATTCATCAATGTCGTATTGAGTCAGATTTATATGTCAAACCAACAGATAGGAACCAACTACTAATGTTCAATAGTCATCATCCACCCCACGTCTTTAAATCTATTATAAAAAGCCAATTGTTGAGGGTGAAACGGATAGTGAGTGATGAGACTATAAGAAAAGCTAGACTAGACGAGATGTGTTGTAAATTTAAAGAACGGGGATATCCAGACAATCTAATCAGACAGGAACTTGCAAAGGTAGTTAATGATGTGATAGCGGTCAGGAATCGACACCATGATATGGATAAACCTAGACTCCCCTTTAGTTTTCAGTTCAATAGTTATAGCGAAAGGATATTTAAAGCGGAAGTAAACCCATCGATTTAACATTATAAAAAAACATTGGCCTCTTCTTAAAAGTGATCATACCCCCAGATTGAAATCCTACAGCAAATCCCTATGCGGGCCTATCGCCGCAATAGGACCATAAGAGATTGGCTAGTAAAATCAGAATTTAGGGATGAGAGGAAGGTATCTAAAATGACATTTCTTGGCAGCAAAAGGAAGGGATGTTTCCCTTGCTTGAAATGTATTCAATGCAGTCTACTTGTTAAAGGTGACCACTTAATACACCCTACATGTGGCGATAAAATCACTATTAATGGATTTTATACTTGCCAGTCCTCTTATGTTATTTATATTCTAATATGTCCCTGTGGGTTATTATATGTTGGGGAGACCACACAGAAAATCAAGGATAGGATAGCACAGCATCGCAGTACAATTCGACTTAAACAACCGACCTTCCCTGTATCCAAGCATTTTATGGAGAAGAGACACTGCGATTCTGATCTACGATATATGGTCCTTGAGGAAGTTATTAGGGATAAAAGAGGTGGTGATCGAATTCTGAAACTGAGAAAGAGGGAGGTTTGGTGGATTAATCGATTACAATCCTTGAGCCCGAGTGGAATGAATAGAGACTATGATTTGTATTTATTCCTATGATACACGATACATGATTGGTGGTGTGCTTTATGGACTTTTATTTTTTATTTTTGGATATTGATATGAGATATTTTTGGTGGTCATGGTGCTATAAAAATTCTAATACCAATGAATTTTTTTTCCTGTAGGAATTTTTGGGAGCAGTATCACTGCATGCTCCAGTTGGAACCTGGTGAAGATGAATTATTGCAACAAATAGGAGACAATTGTTATTGTTTTTTCATGGTATCATGACTTTTTACCGAATTGGTACAATCCTACAGCAATGTGCAATGTATGGTGATCTTAATTGACTGGATATGTCTCTTGCTGATGGGGTTAAGTTTGAAGCTTGTAATTAATGTTGATTGGTGATCTGTGACATACACCTGTGTGGTGAACCCTTGAGTCTGGTATAGATATATGTTTAGTTTGAGATAGTGTGCTACACAAGCCAGAGATAGCCTGATGAAGAGTGTCTGCTCGCAACTGTACAGTGGCTGTGCTTATTCAGCATGTGATGTTTCTACAATGAAATAATGAAGTAAAGGATTTCGCAAATTGAAGTACGTGTTCCGTCTTGATTTCTATATATATATATATATATATATATATATATATATATATATATATATATATATATATCTATATATATATATATATATATATATACATATATATATTATATATATATATATATATATATATATGCTGTATATAGAATATAGCATTAAAGTGACATTAAAGATTCATTAAAAAAGAAAAAAGAAAAAAAGAAAAAACATGTTATACTTACCTGCTCTATGTAATGGTTTTGCACAGAGCAGCCCCAATCCTCCACTTTTCAGATTCCCCCCGGCGCTCCTGGCTCCTCCTCTTCAGCCAGTGCCCCCAATAGCAAGCCGCTTGCTATGGGGGTATTGGTTCATGCTCGCTCCCAAGCCCAGTTCTATGCTTTTATATGACAAACAGAGCTGTGTTCTCTCCTCATTGGTTCACTGGTGGTGATTGACAGTAGCAAGAGCCAATGGCTCCTGCTGCTGATTCAGCAAATGAGGAATGAGGAACTCGGGAGACCCGGAAGAAGCTCAGCTCTCGTGCACATTGCTGGATCTAGATGGAGCTCAGGTGAGTATTGAGGGGCTGGGGGGCCGCTGCACATAGAAGGTTTTTTCCCTTCAAGCATAGAATGCACGAAGGTAAAAAAACCTTGTGCCTTTAAGACCACTTTAAAGTGTACATATATTATAGCTTACCAATCCTGAGATGTGGGGGCTGCATTAGTTTCTTTTATTCAGGCAAAGGACATTTCTTGCAAGTACAGAAAAAAAAAAAAAACTGTTGATCTATTTATAAAACCTTCCTGTGCACTGAACTGAAATATCATACAATCTTATACTGTAAGCCTTCCCAGCTATCTTATGTGAACTACAGGGCACCTCTTAAAGAGTTTGTAGTCTAAAAAAGGAGAGGCACAGATACAGTATAGTGAATAAGCATTAAGTATATAGCAGGGTCACTTAGCAAAAAAAAGAAAAGAAAATACACCAGTAAGGCCCCTTTCACACTGGGGCGGGAGCCGCGGTGACGGTAAAGCAGCGCTATATTTAGCGCTGCTTTACCGTCGTTTTTGCCGCGGTATTCGGCCGCTCGCGGGGCGGTTTTACCCCCTGCGAGCAGCCGAAAAAGGGTTAAAATCCCCCGCAAAGCGCCGCGGCGGTATTGCCGTGGTATTACCGCCGTGTCCCATTCAAATCAATGGGTAGGAGCGGTATAGGAGCGGTGAATACACCGCTCCTATACCGCTCCAAAGATGCTGCTAGCAGGACTTTTTTTACCGTCCTGCTAGCGCACCGCTCCAGTGTGAAAGCCCGCCGGCTTTCACACTGGAGTGAATGGGGCCATTTTTTTCAGGCGGTGTACAGGCGCTATTTTTAGCGCTGTACCGCCTGCAAACCGCCCCAGTGTGAAAGGGGCCTAAAGAAGAAATACATGCAGTTCCCATATCTAGGGACTGGTAAGTTGCAATTTATTAAATTTTCGTTCTTGGTTTTAGATTAATTTTAAAGAAGAATTCCAGATATGGATATTTTTACGCATTTACATTGGTCCAACTTGGACCAATGTAACTATGTATATACTATACATGTAGGATCCTCCTGGAAGTCAGAAATCCCCGTAGTAGGCCGGTGTGGCTGCTCTGCTGTTTTGTGAACACAAGACCCAAGAGATCGCCTGGTTGGCATGGGGGATGAGACAGAATGGTTTGCATTTTCTCAATGAATGCAATGCATTCTCAGATTGGATGAGATGGAGAGTGTGACATTGCTGCCCTGCCTCTCCACTTCGTCCAATCAGAAAATGCTTTGCACCCACTGAAAAAATGTAATGTGATCTGTAAATGTCTCTCATGACAAGTGGGTGACTTCCTGTGTTCTCAATGCAACAGGGCAGCTGCTCAGCACAAGACCTGGAAGCTAGTGGAGATCATTGTAAAAGTGGTGTCTTCACGTAGGGTTGCCACCTGTCCGGGATTCACCCGGACAGTACGGGTTTAGAGTAATTTTGAATCAGATGTCCGGGTCTCCTGCCGCCTGGAACCCGGACAAATGGTGCATACCGCACTGTGGCTCAGGGCTCCATGTGTTCAGCTGGTGGCCGGGCAGGAACATTATTAGTTTTCAGGCAGAGGTTCTTATGCTAATACAGCAGTTCGGAACAATTTAATCAGCCCCCACGCTGCTTCTATAGTATCCTGCCGACGTTCTCAGGCAATGCACAGGATCCTACAGGAGGAGAAGAGGTACCCGGCAGACACCGAGGGCACTCGAACCCTGGAAAACTTTACAGAGGAGGAGACCACTACAGAAGAAAGAGTCTGGCCAGGAATGCCCTGTCACTGTTTGGGTGTCAGTGGAGAATTGGAGGAGCGCGCTGGATCGGGGATTGGAGCTCCATGATCGGCCGATCATCAGCATGTCATTTATCACACGGGCAGCTGACCGGGAACAGACCGTGCAGGAGACCAGCCGCAGCATCAGCTACATCCTCCACTACTTGGCTGGGTAAGAAAAACTGACCTGAGGAGGGAGGGGGTAGAGGGGGAATTCTTAGGATTCTTTGCTAACACCTCTGTGTTGTATGTGATGGTCGGGAGTCAGGCCCGGTGCCAGCATAATACAGTGTCCTGCATAGAGTAATGTATCCACTCCACAGGTCCTCCTGTCACACTGCCCCCCCCCCCCTCCTGTCACACTACCTGCCCCCCCTCCTGTCACACTGCCTGCCCCCCCTCCTGTCACACTGCCTGCCCCCCCCCCCCCCTCCTGTCACACTGCCTTCCCCCCTCCTGTCACACTGCCTTCCCCCCCTCCTGTCACACTGCCTTCCCCCCCTCCTGTTACACTGCCTCCCCCCCCCCCCTCCTGTCACACTGCCTGCGCCCCTCCTGTCACACTGCCTGCCCCCTCCCTGTCACACTGTCCCCTCCTGTCACTCTGCCCCCTCCTGTCATCCTGCCCCCCTCCTGTCATCCTGCCCCCCTCCTGTCACATTGCCTGCCCCCTTCTGTCATCCTGCCCCCTCCCTGTCACTCTGCCTGCCCCCCTCCCTGTCACTCTGCCTGCCCCTTCTGTCACTCTGACTGCCCCTCACCTGTCATCCTGCCCCCCTCCTTGTCACTCTGCCTGCCCCCTTCTGTCACTCTGCCTGCCCCCCCCCCACCTGTCATCCTGCCCCCCTCCTGTCATCTTACCCCTCCCTGTCACTCTGCCTGCCCCCCTCCTGTCACACTGCCTACCCCCTTCTGTCATCCTGCCCCCTCCCTGTCACTCTGCCTGCCCCTTCTGTCACTCTGACTGCCCCCCACCTGTCATAAAGCCCCCCTCCTGTCATCCTACCCCTCCCTGTCACTCTGCCTGCCCTCTTCTGTCACTCTGCCCCCTCCTGACTCCTGTCACTCTGCCTGCCCAGGGGTTAAATAGTCCTGTTCCTTCCTCTGGCCCTCAGCTGATTCCACAGAATATACTGAAATGGCTGAACAGCCTTACGGCTCATTTACACATGTGGTGCCCTCTGAAGAGCAATACACATTTGTATTGCTCTTCAGAGAGCATTTGACAGGCAGGGAGGAGGTGTTATATCACCTCCTTACCACCTGTTTAAACCCCACAGCATCTCCCCGCCATTTAATGCATTGCACATGGATGTGGGAAGCCCCCATTCACTTGAATGGGCCACATTCGGCAGTCAATACTGCTCGCTGAACCCAACAGTGCAGACATGTTGTGCCGCACTGTAATGCAAAGCATTTTGCCTGTGGTAGGTGTACATCCCCCTCTGCTGCCTTTTCAGCTTGAGGGGAATGGTTGAGTAGCAGTTAAAACACAGCTCAACCTCAAATTTTTACTGTCCCCCCAACCACAAGTGTAAACGGAGTCGCAGGGCACTCTGAAGAGTGATCAATAGTGGATCATGTTTTGAAAGTATTTGACAGGTGGCGAAGAAGCGTTATGTTGCCTCCTCCTCACCACCTGTTTTTAACCCCTAAAAACCCATACCACTGTGCTGTAGCCATGTGCATTGCACACGGTTGCAGCGCATCCCCATTCAGGTGAATGAGTTGAGTTTAGCAAGTGCAGTGCTGTTCTGCCGTGCTGCCGTGCACCACTAAAATGTTCGGGTTTGGCTTGAAGAAAAGGTGGCAACCCTAGTCTTCAGTGATTTCCAGTATCTAAAGGGATCCCACAGGGATTGTATATACATTAGCCCAATATGTAGATATATACATACCTGGAATTCTTCTTTAAGAGCATCACTTTAGGCAGGTAAAAAAAAGCTACAAATTGGCAGATGTATTGGCAGATAAAAGGACAAACTGACAGATTGACTGTATTATGGACCATACTTATACTACAGAAACCTAATGGAAAGGCATTAAGTGATAGTTTGTCAATATCTATAGCTTTTGGACTCCTGCTTCCACATGTCGTAACCATGACTGCAGAGCAAAGTAATAATTTTGAACAATCACAGACCTTGAGTGCTTTGCTTCAGCCTGGGAACAAAAGGCAGTTGCTCTGCTTTGTAACACTCCCTCAAGTCATCAGTGTAAAGGGTGCAGGGGAAATGTCATTCCTTGGAATGTATAGAGAAGTCAGGAAGGCAAAAGAAATCACAGGCAATATAAAATACATGTGGGCAGAGGGAAAAACAATGTGAACAGCTAATCAATATAATTGTCTATCGCAACGATGATCTCAAAATCAATAACACTGTGACAGTAATAGCCAGCATAAAATCATAATCTTTTTTTTTTTTCTATCTTGAAAAAAAATATAAAAGACACTCCATGGATTGTTTAAAATTTATTTTATCTGCCCTTCAGATTTAAAACGTTTTGCTGAAGAATTTGCCCCAGGGAATAGCCCAGGTAAAATAATCAGTTTGCACTGAATGACAACAGTGCTCCTGTTATTTTTTCCCTGTAAGCATAGCTCCCAACTGTCCCTGATTTGGAGCAATGTCCGTCTGTCCCTCTTTCCCCCTCATTTGTCCCTCATTTTGGTCTGATCTATATAGTTGTATATAAAATGCACTTTTTATCTTTTAAAAAGTGTTTTCCAGTGCTAAACCTTTCATACAATTTCTAAATTGCTGCATTTGTACATTTTAAAAGCCAATATAAAGGAATAGTAGTGGTAAAAAAAAGCACTTGTGAGTTTAACCAATCTTGTTTTTTTGTACAATTCTCCTTTAAGGGGGCGTGGCAAGGGGTGTGTCCTATGCTTGCATACTTTTGCTGGTAGGTGTCCCTCATTCCCATCTCAAAAAGCCAATATAAAGGAATAGTAGTGGTAGAAAAAAGTCCTTGTGGATTTCATTAAATTTTTTTTGGGGTTAATTCTCCTTTAAAAGGGGGTGTGGCAGGGGGCATGTCCTACGTCTACATACAATTGACAGTAGGTGTCCCTCATTCCCATCTCAAAATGTTGGGATGTATGTGTAAGTGTATAGATGTCTTATAGCTATTTATTTATTACTGTACTGTATGTACACCTATGGGGTCAGCTTTTTTAGAAAATTATTATTATTATTGTTATTATACACGATAATAGCGCTTTACAATGTATAGGGGGGACAACACAATTACAGTACAGTTCAATACAAAAGGTACAGGAGTGCTCTGCTTGTAGAGCTTACAATCTAAAGGAATGGGGTGGTGGTACAAAAGGTAATAGCTGCAGAGAATGATTTGATGGGGGTGGCTCGTGGAAAATGTATTGTAAAAAAACTGTAAAATACAGAAAAAGGAAAAAAAAAAAGTATGAAATTCTGTTTTTCAGTAGTATAGCAGATGAGAAAGCATATAAAATGTGGAAGCCATAAAGCAGTTTGAAGTAACTGTAACTAGTCAAGAAGGGAGAAAATGGTTGCCTAAAGGTGCCTGTAGTCTTTCAAACCTTCCTGTCATGGCCAAAGTCTTAACTTGAATAGAACCATATAGTAAGATCTGGAATTTTTTCACGTTAATGAGGACATTAAAGAGAATTTCCCCCTGTGTAGAGAAAGGATGGTGGGGAGAATGGAGATAGGGCAGTTTAGCTTTGGGTTTTCGAGAAAGTTTAGGTAACGGTACACCTTTACAGATCATTTGGAATTCCACTCGCCATCATGTTCTTGTATGCACAGGAGGAGCTCACAACCGACCAGTCCTTGCTGTTGTCTACTTTATATTAATCACTGTGTAATGGATTTTGTAGCAACAAATTCAATCAATAAATGAGGCTGTGAAAGTTAATTTCAGTGAATCTCTTTTTTCTTCAAAGCTGTTAACAAGAAACCCATGCTATGACTTACTTTGCACTAGATATGCTAATCTCCCCAGAGGCTGCCTAAGGCTCACAAGTACTCGGCTCCTACCTGTCTCTGCTGCTCCCTGCTAGGTATTGGCTCGGGACCTCTAATTTTTTCATGTACAGTAATTGCAATATGCTGGGCTCATATTTTTCAAATTCTAACAACTGCCCTATAAATCACAGTCTCTGTAGACCTCAAGCTTGTTTGTTAAATGTAGCATCTGGGTTTAAGATGCCTGGTCAAACTAGCTACACAATCAGTCCAAGAAGAACCATCATTTATACTGTGAAAGCACATAGCCCATTCCCTGAAGGAGTTTACAGTCAAACATATCTACATCCGCCTCATAGGCACACACCAGGAACAATTACTGTGAACACTGCTTACCCTGGCAGAATGTTTGAGAACATATAAACTGCATCAGATTAAGTTCCTCCAGATTGAACCCCCAAAAAAATAACCTCCCACTGCCAGTATGCCTCGATTTTTGCTAGTGTCCTAAGAGGATGAGCATTGTTTTATCTACTGATTAAATTTTAACCTTTTTTTTTGTTCAAGATTATATTTTTTCCAGTCAAGACATCAAATACACACTGTTTGAGCTGGTATGTTATGCAGTTATCTGGATCAATGCATTCCCAGCAATAGCTTTGGAGGCCATAATCAAACCTGCTGGACTGCATGATTGAGGAGTCTACCTGGAATGGGACCTTTGGGTACTGGGCTCTGCTTGTGGTGCTTTATAGATCTTTCTGCTATAGCAGCCTCCGACATTAGTTGTTAGCTCTTACTGACATGGAGTTAAAAACTTAAAGATCTTTAAGTTGGAGACACAGCCTGTACTTCTACTATTGCTGCTGCCAGTCTATGGTCCCTAAAATGCCCTTAGACCACCTAAACTTTTCCCCGGCATCCACTATTTCCAGGCGATCTGCATGCTTACTGGAAAATGCATGATACACTATTTACACCTTTTAGATGTTTTTCCAAAACCCATCTAAGAAGGTCTCTCACATACATATATGCAGAGCTTTACAGTAGATGACGAAGTGGCCTCTTGCGCAGTATCTGTCCAAGCACTCCTAGACATTGCCAAGGTGTGGACACTGTGAGCACTGAAGGAACTCGGGAGTGCTGGTAAGTACAGCTGGTGATGCATTGTGGAATCACCAAAACAAATTAAAGGTGGAGTCAGGTCCCAAACCTTGTTGAAGGATAGCCAAGTGGAGGTACACCAGGGTGTCAGCAGAATCAGAGTCAGGAATGGGCAAGAGTGGGCAACAAGAAGGCACTGAGGTACAGATTCAATAGGCAAAAGCCCCCCATAGAACTGCCTCCCTTTACATCACCCCCCACAGCACTGCTCCCGTTCAGATCATATTTCCCCTCCCCACCAAAACTAGCCCCTCTACACCTCACCCTTGCCCTACAGCACTGCTCCCCTTTCACATTACCCTCACCCCACCCCCCACCACCACAATAATGTGCTCTGCCCCTTAAAATCTGCCCCACCTTCAAATCACCCCCCCCCCCCACACACACACACACACAAACACAGAACTGCACCCTTTGTCCCCTCTCACTTTCATAGCCATGTCCTCTTGCCCATGCTCTCCTACCTTACACAGAGCAGAGAGCGGGAGGCACAGCAGCACTGAATGGAAGTCAGGAGCTGACAGGATTAACTTTTCTTATTAACTATCTGGTGATTGGTTGCTAGGACCACCTGGTGTTCTAGCAACCAATCACCTGCTAGTTAATCTGGAACTCATGCAGCTCCAGCTTCCGCCCCCCATCCAGTGCGGTTGTGCCTCCTGCTCTCCGTTCATTGCTATCCTGCCTTCTGCTCTCCGCTCAGCCTTGATAATGAAAGCAGCGGAGGCCAGGGGGAAGGAAGTGGCTCCTAAATGGCATGACTGCTGATGGACTATGGCTCAGTCAAGATCTGGACTGCAGTCTGACTTTTAGTAATAAAATGTGTGAAGTAAATGTGTAGCGCTAATGATGTATACTAAACACAGGAATACGTTCAAGATGTGAATCTAGAGGATTGACTGAATACAATCACATATCACACAAGGAAAAGTGTATGTGATAAAGAAATTTGACCAAACCAGTGTGTAAACAATGAAATAAAAAAATCGCACAAAATCACATGGGTTTTTCTAATCGATTAAAAAATCGCACAAAATCGCATTGAATTTGTAAATCAGAAAAAAATGAAGTGAATACTTCAATGCTAACAAATAATAAAATTGGAAGCAATTTATATGACTCTAAGAGTGAAAAACAAAAAATATATATAATCAAGTGGTAAAACAAATTATAAATACAGTGAATATATGCTATGGTGTATACTATAAAATGCAGATGGTAAATCAAATGATATAAATTCTTGATACGACTAGGGCAAATCACACCAAATCGCATACATTTATAATTCCATAAAAATCGCAGCGATTGAAAAATCGTGCAGAAACATATAAACTAAATGAGTGAAATCACAGACTGTGAAGTGAGTGCATTAAAATAAATAAGTGATAAGTGCATATACTATATGACTCTGGGAGAGACAAATAAATATTACATATAGAATATATAAACTGGATAGAAATACCATAAGTGTTATCTAATATATAGTATAAAATACCGATATAGTTATCTAAGGTATATAGAATACAGATATAGTGAGTGCCAATATTTCAGGTATTTTAAGTATATCACTATGAATAATAGGTCAATAACATGAATATATCACAAATTAGTAAGAACAGTTAAATGAGTCCATGGTTTTATAATACTGTAGCATGCATGCCAAGTAATATAGGAACAGCCAATATTTCCTCCTACCTTCTGTGCAACATACATACGATCCATTGGTTATAGTAAAACCTGGGGTAGTGCCTCCACCTTCTGGGGGTAAGGGGGATGGGGTACTCTTACCCTAAATGGTGGACCCACTCGCCGGCGGCGGTGGATCAATCAGGCATAGACCAGAAGACAGTAAATCTGGATGGATTCCAGGGAAGGGATGTACAATCTTCTCCCTTGCTGATCAGCTGTGAATCCCAGGATCAACTCACAACACGGATTTTCAGGGTTCAGGTTCCAAAGATAGGGTGACCAATCTTCTCCCCTATTGATCAATGGGCGATTCAAAGGCACCACACATACGCCAGGACCCTCCGGATAGTAGTGGTTTCAACACGTAAAAAAGAGAACAAACACCTCCATATAGTGTAAATCCAATAGTATTAGGGTTTATTGTAATAAAAACGATCCAACAAGTTGATACAGACTTGTAAAAAAAAGTTCAATTGAACAGATAAAAATGCCCAGTAATATGTGGCTAGGCAAGCGTTTAGTGATGCCTGCTGTACAGGGTGCAGCAGTGTTTAAGGATTTTATAGATAAATTGCTGCAGACAATCTCCAAATTCTTGTTTTCCATGGCAGGTCCTGCCATGGCCATGATGTTAGTTTGTCAAACATTAGGATAAGGGGTCCATGGCAAGGGATTTATCTTTACGCCACGGTAATCCTTTATTTTTGGAGAGTTCTTTGCATTAACAAAAAAAACCTTCTGCAAGCAGCTCCCCCCAGCCCCCCTTCTACTTACCTGAGCCCGATCTCGATCCAGCGATGTGCATGGGAGAAGCAGCTCTCCTGGTTGTCTCCCTTCTCATTGGTTCAGACACAACAGTGGGAGCAATTGGCTCCCGCTACTGTTAATCACAGCTAGTGAGGAGGGAGCGGGAGCAAGGCCGAGCCGCGCTCTGTGTGTCTTATGAACACACAGAGTGGGGCTCGGAAGTGAGCATACTCAAGTTCCCCCTTAGCAAGTGTCTTGCTATGGGGGCGCTCAGTGTGGGGAGGAGGTGGGAGCATCAGCAGGGGATCCGAGAAGAGGAGAATCAGGGCTGCTCTGTGTGTTTTATTGCTGACTTACCCCTGTCAAACAGTGAGAAGTGGGTGTTGATAAATAATATTGATATTGTTTATTAGTGTCCATACTATTATTTGTTTAATCACTAGACATGTGCAATTCATTTTGGTCCGAATACAAATTCAGACAAATTTTTGGTTATTCTGAGATTCGGATACATCCAAATTAAATAATAACGAATTTTGTTGAAATTTGTTAAAATTCGTTTAGTTTATTCGTTTTCTAATGAATTCTAAATTTTCTGAAAGATTTGAATTTGGATCGGTCGAAAAATGATCAACCGATTTGAATTCTGTGTGAAGAAAAGCTGGAAACTGGCCGCCATGTTCTTAACAGCCAATGACTCATCAGCTGTCAGCGGGCTTCCCCATGGACAGCTGAAATGTAGACAAAACCATGTCGGCGATAAAAAAATTCTGAATAAAAAAAGCCCTTTGGGTCTGGTATGGATCCTAATGCCGCGTACACACGTGCGGACTTTTGCCGGCGGACTTAGTCCAGCGGACAATCCCGCCGGACTTTCCAGCTGGGTCCGCTGGACTTTCCAGCTGGGTCCGCTGGACTTTCCGAGCGTGTGGACTTGCCCACACACGCACGGACTTCTCCGGCGGATAATCCGCCGGCCAAAAGTCCGCGGGACTTTTGAAAATGAACGAACCCACACACGGAGCAGTCCGTTCATTTAGAACGTAACTTCAGGTACGTAGCTAGCGTAGGCAGTAAATGCCGCCGCGCTAGCTCCGTAACCTGGCATGGATTTAAAGGGACTCCCCACGCCAAAAAAACGGCGTGGAGGTTCCCCCCAAATCCATGTCAGACCCTCATCCGAGCACGCAGCCTGGCAGGCCAGGAAAGGGGTGGGGACGCACGAGCGCCCCCCCCTCCTGAGCCGTACCAGGCCGCGTGCCCTCAACATGGGGGGTGCCCTGGGGAAAGGGGGGCCGTGCGTCCCCCACCCCAAAGCACCTTGTCCCCATGTTGATGAGGACAAGGGCCTCTTCCCGCCAGGTCACGGAGCTAGCGCGGCGGCATGTACTGCCTACGCTAGCTACGTAACCTGAAGTCACGTGCTAAATGAACGGACTTGCCGATGAGCGGCAAGTCTGTTCATTTCAAAAGTCCCGCGGACTTGCCTACTAACGGCGGGATTGTCCGCCGGACTGCCAAGTCCAGCGGATAATTTTAAAACCAAACTTAAAACTTTGGCGCCAAAAAGTCCGCCGGACTTTGGCGCCAAAAAGTCAGCCGGCGCCCACACACGAGGGGATTATCCGCTGGACTTCGGTCCAGCGGATAATCCCGCGGGATAGTCCCTTCGTGTGTACGCGGCATAAGGGGAACCCCATGCCAAAATAAAAAAAAAAAATGACGTGAGGTCCCCTCCAAAAACAACACCAGACCCTTATCCAAGCATGCAGCCCCCCGCAGAAGTGGCCCTTGTTTCCTTAAACACGGGGACAAGGTGCTTTGGGGTGGGGGGCAGACCAAGCATGCCCCAGTCGGTGATGTCACAAGGGGGGTGGGTAACCCACTGACATCATCTGGGTACTCCACTCCTTATCTATTTAAGAAATGTCAGATGGAAGAGTAGGCATTCGGTAAGGAGCGTTCAACGAGGTCAGAGGTTTGAGGGTTCTTTTCTATTGTTCAGGTCCGGCTGCGGCAGCAGGCAATGTGATTTATGATGGCTCTACATCAAGGGGACATTGTTTTTTATTTTTTAATAAAGGAATTGTCAAAAACTTGTGCACTGTCACTTTATTCACTTTTTTGCTGAATGGATAGGGGTATGTACCCCATACTCATTCACATGGGGGAGGGCAGGATCTCTATACCTTTAGTAATTTATTGCAGCTGATAAGATAGGACCATAGATAAGGTAAAGCATTATTTTTTACTTTTTGCTATAATAAATATCCCCAAAAAATATATAAAAAATGTTTTTCCCTCAGTTTAGGCCGATACGTATTCTTCTACATATTTTTGGTAAAAAAATCACAATAAGCGTTTATTGATTTGTTTGCGCAAAAGTTATAACGTCTACAAAATAGGGGATAGTTTTATGGCATTTTTATTAATATTTTTTTTTTACTCGTAATGGCGGCGATCAGCGATTTTTATTGTGACTGTGACATTATGGCGGACACATCGGACAATTTTGACACATTTTTGGGACCATTGGCATTAATACAGCGATCAATGCTAAAATATTGCATTTATTACTGTAAAAATGTCACTGGCAGTGAAGGGGTTAACCACTAGGTGGCGCTGTAGGGGTTAAGTGTGTCCTAGGGAATGATTCTAACTGTGGGGGGAGGGGCTGTGTGTGAAACATCACTGATCGCTGCTCCCGATTACAGGGAGCTGTGATCAGTGAGTGTGTCATTAGGCAGAATGGGGAGATGCTTGTTTACATTAGCATCTCCCCGTTCTTCCTCACCATGAGATGATCGCGGGTATCCCCGCGGACTCGGAGTATCTCCTGCTCACGGAGCTCACGGCAAGCAAGCCGCCTCTTAACCGCTTCCCGACCGCCCACTGCATATATACGTGAGCAGAATGGCACGGGCAGGCAAAATCACGTACCTGTACGTGGCCCTTTAAATGCCTGCCCGTGGGTCGCGCGCGCACCGCCAGCGGCGCGCTCGTGACCCGGTCGGGAGCTCCGTGACCCCGGCCGCGGGACCAGCGGACCCGATCGCCGCTGGTGTCCCGCGATCGGGTCACAGAGCTGAAGAACGGGGAGAGGTTTGTGTAAACAAACCTCTCCCCGCACTTCCTACTCTGCCTGTCATTGATCGGCTGTTCCCGGTCATCGGGAAAGCCGATCAATGACGTCAGACGTCAGCCCCGCCCCCTAATGTAAAAAAACACACACACGTCACAGCCCATAACCCCTCCCCTCCCCCTAGTGGTTAACTCTTTCAATACAACTGTCATTTATACAGGAATCAATGCATTTAAATAGCATTGATTGCTGTATAAATGACAATGGTCCCAAAAATGTGTCAAAAATGTCCGATGTGTCCGCCAAAATGTCGCAGTCACAATAAAAATCGCTGATCGCCGCCATTACTAATAAAAAAAAAAATATTAATAAAAATGCTATAAAACTATCCCCTATTTTGTAAACGCTATAACTTTTGCGCAAACCAATCAATAATCGCTAATTGCGATTTTTTTTACCAAACATATGTAGAAGAATACGTATCGGCCTAAACTGAGGAAAAAAAATGTTTTTTTGTATATTTTTTGGGGATATTTATTATAGCAAAAAGTAAAAAATATTGCATTTTTTTCAAAATTGTCGCTCTATTTTTGTTTATAGCGCAAAAAATAAAAACCGCAGGGGCGATCAAATACCACCACGACCGCACAATTGTCAGTTAAAGCGATGCAGTGCCGAATGGCATAAAGGGGCCTGGTCCTTTGGCTGCCAATTGGTCCGGGCTGAAGTGGTTAAAGGGCAACGTACAGGTACGGTAATCTGCCTGTACGTGCCCTTCTGCCACAGTATATCTGCGTGAGGCGGTCGGGAAGCAGTTAAAGGGGGCTTCCAGATTCCGGTAACCCCCCCACCCGCAGACATGGGGGTCAAGGTGCTTTGAAGTGGGGGGGCACCCACCCCCCCATGTTTAGGACGTGTGGCTTGGTATGGTTCAGGAGGGGGGCGCTCGCTCGCCATTTTTCTTTTTTTATTTTTTTTTTTACATTTTGGCATGGAGTTCCCCTTATGCCGCGTACACACGTACGGACTTTTGCCGGCGGACCTAAGTCCAGCGGACAATCCGCTGGACTTTCCAGCTGGGTCCGCTGGACTAAAAAGCGAACGGACTTGACCACACACGATCACGCTAAAAGTCCGACGGTTCACGCGATGACGTACAGCACGTACGACGGGACTAGAAAACGAAAAATACTAGAAAAATACTTGCTACTGAGCATGCGTCCTTTTTGGTCCGCCGGACCATACCACACACAGCCGGATTGTCCGCCGGACTGCCAAGTCCAGCGGATAATTTTAAAACAAAACTTAAAACTTTAGTCCGCCGTACTTTGGCCAAAAAAAGTCCGCCAGCGCCCACACACGAGGGGATTATCCGCTCGAATTCGGTCCAGCGGATAATCCCGCGGGATAGTCCCTTCGTGTGTACGCGGCCTTAGACTGCATACCAGACCAAATGGCCTGGTATCGATTGAGAGGGGGACCCCAGGCTGTTTTATTTCCGAATTTTCTATTGACATAATTTTTTTGTTTACATTTCAGGTGTCAGTGGGTAAGCCGTGGGTAAGCCGATAAGTCATCGGTTGTTTGGGATGTGGTGGCCAGCTTCCCGGGCCACTGCTAAACAACCAGCTATTCTTTACACACAATTCAAACTGGTCATTGGTCGATCATTTTTCGACAGATCCGAATTCGAATCGTTCCAAAAATGTGCAATTTGTTAGAAAATGAATAAACAAAATTAAATTGAATGAAAACAAAACAAAACTAAATGATATTAGTAACATAACAAATCTATCCGAAACAAAACAAATGTTTCCATTCTGCACATGTCTATAATAATCACCCCCAATTTTCATACAATGTAGTCATGCTGACCAATGAGCACTTGCCATTGTGAGCATTATGATGGATACTCCAAGGCTGTGTGTTATGGTCTATCATATGCAGACTTCTATACCGGCAGCACTGAACATCTTGGCCACAATGTGCTGTGGGGTACAGAGGGTGACCATAATATTTGGAGTTATTTTTTATTTTTTTTTCATAAAAAATTTGAACTTATTCTTTAAAGTTACCACCTAGTTTCTGCAGCAGTGCCCAGCGAGTAACCTCCTGTTACAGTGGGGCAACACAGGACCTGCAAGTTCACAGCAATCACTGTATTAGTGATTGTCAGTTTCCACAGCATTCCCACAGCATCACGAGTATGCATACTTACATTGGTCCAAGCTGGACCAACGTAAGTATGCAAATAAAATCACACCTCAAGTTCAGATTTAATTGTATTATGGAAATAAAAGAATAAAAAAATGACTGCACAAAAGGTTCAACAGGTCATACCATTAAGATATACAATATAAACATACGCTTATGACGCTTGTGCGCTTGTCATAAAATAAACAATAGTCCAAATATAAGCAAATGTCCATGCAAAAGTGAAAGACTTGTTTCCACCAGTGTGAAAATCCTCTTATGCAAAGGTAGTGCTCTTTAAATGTTCTCATATGTGAAACACCCAGTGCTCCATCTACCAAAGCACCTATATGCGCTTACCAGAATGTGTGTGACTTTCAATGTTTTGAGAAGTCAAAATCTGCTTTTTTTTAACTGCTTAAAGCGGAATTCCAGTCCCCCAAACCTTTTTTTTTTTAAAAGACTGCTCTGTAACTGTCTTCATCTGTAAATGAACATTGCTAACATGTCATATTTTTGGCGCTATTACTTAGTTTAAAAATAGTTATTTACTTACTGATCTCGGAAGCAGGCAGGTTCCATTTTAGTTGTGGGCATCTGAAACCCTCTAGTGTCAGTTTCTGGGATTTCTGTGCAGCTGTCTACCCATCATGCATCACCAAATCTTGCACATGCTCAGTGATGCCTGCATCGCTGGGGGGGGTTTTGTCCGAACACCCCCCCCCCCCAAGCGATGCCGCTGCATTGCCATGATAGACGTGTATGGTTTGTAATATTGCTTTGTATGACATGTTCGCTTATTGTACTCTAACTGCAGGGAGAGAGGCGCTGTGACAAATCGTAGATGCTGCCTGGGTGGGCGGGGCCGAGCATCTACCGAAAATGAGCCAATAGGATGGTGTCTGGGCGGGCCGCTACGTGTATGCGGCTCCGCCCCTTTCTTAAGAAGCAGAATAATTGGCTGTTCTTCGATAGCTGCTTGGCCCCGCCCACCCTGACATCATCTAAGATTTGTTTTAGCGCCTCTCTCCCTGCAGTTACACTACAATAAACGGCACTAGGCAGTTCGCAATGGCTCCTGGGATACATGACGGAGCTATCCCAGGAACCATTGCGAATTGCCTAGTGACGTAATAGCCTAGGCTATTGGGGGCGGAACGAAAAGAAAATCTGCAAAAAAAAGGTATTTAGAGGCAGAATATATTTAAATCATTGGCCATTATAAAAAGTCTTATTAAAGAGCATTCTGCACTGACAGACTTTAATAAATGGGTGGAGCTCCGCTTTAATCCAAAATCCAAATAAATGGATATTCAGTGCCCATCAGGAATCCTCATGATGACTAGTTGGCACTCAAAGAAAGAATCACAAAGCTTGCATATCTATATCTATGTAGCGGTACCCCCGTAGAGGCTGCTAGGTGTTGTGGTCTGTCTGTCACCCTGCCCAGATAGGCACACAGTTCTCATTAACCCTCAGGCAGAAAACCAGTCCTTGAACTTTGTTTTGTATTTTTATTGAGGGGAATAAACTTCGATGGGGATGGGATATTCATGAGATGCCCAACTGATTGCAGAAAAAAATACATGGGACTACAGTATATACACCTCCGGTATATACAACTCCAGCACATCACTCCAGCACTTTACTTGCTTGCAGACTATCTTTCCTCAACACCTCCATCACATCACTTGCTTGCACTTCCCGGACCAGCTAGCACTGATTTGTAGCCCTGACACAGCTCAGCCAGGCCTAGGATGAATGCCCTTTGCAGGCAGGGAGCGCGGGCCCCTATGGTGTAGCAATATGGTGTAGCTCCTAGTACTACCTCTTCAGACACTGCCAGCCCTCCTGGCTGCAGCTGTCCCTTTCCACTGCCCGTGCCACCACAATCCTCCTGAATGGCCATCCCAGACTGCTCAATCTAGTCCTCTCAGGCATGCTTTCCAGTTCTCCTGACTGTGTGTCAATCACCATTTACCCTCTTGGCTGTCTCTGTGGTACTCCTGAAGACTTGCCCAGCAGTGTTCTCCTGCTGTCCTCTCTTGCTCCTTCTGTGCCTCCTGGTCAGGACGCCTCTGTGGGTTGCAAGAGGGTCCCGTCCGCACCCGAGCCCAGGCCCAAGGTCACCCCCCCTCATAACGAGGCATGTTAATTTAGCTTATGTGTACATAAGAATACATGTCTGTCTAGATACATGATGTGTAAATTACACATTCAGAGACGCATGCTTGCTTGCAAGATGCTCGTTCCACAGCACATGATATAGATATGCATGTATACAGCGCACACCTTTTTATGTTTTTGCCTTAAACATATTGTAAGAAATTCATGCTTCCATGAACGCACGCTTCTATTAAGGCATAGGGCGTTTACTCTTGCCACATACACATATGAAGAGCCGTTTGCATGTGTGTTTATTTGCATGACACTACAGATGTTGTCTGCGTTTCACAGGGAAACAGCACCTCCTCCAGTTAGTAGGCTTGCCCTTGGGTTAGCCACCATGCTCAAGTTTTTGAAAAATGCTAGGGCCTGCCTCTAGCAGGTTTAAGAGGCCAGGGTATAGCAGTAATGGCATGCCAAGGCAGTCTGCTGCCGAGAGATCAGACTGTTGCATGGATGGACCTAGGTACTTCCAGCATGGTCAAGTATCTGGAACTCCTGGGGTAGGATCCCAGTCTAAGGTACATTCTCAGGCCAAGGAGACTCAATGTGCTCAATACAGTAAAGACTTAAGAGCACTTAAGCTGGGTCCTCAACTTAGAGAAATCTTCTTGCAGCCCCTTTGGAGGCTGGAGTTTTTTGGGTATATTCATAGGCACAGCCCAAAGCAGGGTGTCTTTACCCGGGTCAAAGGCTAAGACCATAAAATAAAAAATAAATAAATAAATAATAAAAATACATTTTTTTGGCCTAAGTAGGCAAGTAGGGGAAAGACCTTCCATTTGCCTTTGTATGAGGTTGTTGGGGAAGATGGTAGCCTCATTCAAGGCTGTTCCCTTTGCCTAGTTTCACTCAACGCCATTAAAGAACAGCATGCTGTCTGCTTGGATCAAGAGAATCTAAGCCTTGGATTTTTTCCGATGCGCCTGATGTCAGCATCAGTTGGTGATTACTAGCCAAAAGTCTACAGGAAAATCCTTCATTCCAGTCAACGGGAAAGTGGTAACTACGGATACCAGCATCATAGGCTGGGGTACAGTCCTAGAAGAGCTTTGGTCCAAGGAAAGTGGTCCATACCGAAAGGTTCCTGTCCGTCAATCATCTGGAGGTTCGGCCAGTACGTTTGGCCCTCAGGGCCTGGACATACAGGTCACAAGGTGGTTCTGTCCAGATACAATCCGACAATGCTACAGCAGTGACCTATATCAGTCACCAAGGGGGTGCCAGGAGTCTGGATTCCCAGAGGGAGGTGAACCATTTGTTTGTTAGACAGAGAGGCATGTTTCCTTGCCTATCTGCAGTCTTATTCCAGGGGTGGAAAAATTGGCAGGCAGATTTTCCAAGCCGCCAGCAGCTGTACCTAGGAAAATGGTCTCTACACCCCACCATATTTCAGGCCATATGCCAGAGATGGGGTACCACGGGTGTAGTTCTGCTAGGTTCCAGGTTCAACAAGAAGCACTAGGCTCAGATGCCTTGATAATTCATTGGGATCAGTTTTCTCTGATCTATGCATTTCCTCCAGTTCCGCTTCTTGTGCAGTTCCTTCATAGGATCAAGAGGGAAAGGAAGCCGGTAATTCTAGTAGTCCGGGCTTGGCCCAGAAGGTCCTGGTATTATAGTGGAGTCTGTTCTACAAAAACAGCCTTTTGAACCATTACACCACTTTGTGTCTTTTGACCAAGAAGTTGGTTTTTCTTGTTGTCATAACCTCTGTCAGGAGGGTATCAGAATTAACGGCTTTTTTATGTAAAGAGCCATACTTAATTGTTCACAAAGACAGGGTGGTGTTGCGTCCTCACCCGGTTTTCTTAACTAAGGTGGTATCAGGGTTCCACTTAAACCAAGATGTGGTCCTACCATCCTTTTTTCCAGATCCACAAAGAAACATTGTTACACTCTCTAGATGTCGTTAGAGCAGTCATAATCTATCTGGAAGCGACTGCTCAGATACGAAGACTGATTTTCTGTTTGTGTTGCCAGACGGTCCCAGAGAGGGCCAGGCAGGGTCGAAGTCCACTATAGCTAGGTGGATTCGACAAGTTATTGTTCAGGCCTATGGTTGGGAAAAAGAAAATTCATCCTTTTCAGGTTAAAGCGCATTCAACAAGAGCAGTAAGTGCTTTATGGGCAGTGCATCACCAGGCCTCCATGGAGCAGATCAGCAAGGCTGCAACTTGGTCTTCGGTCCATACATTCACTAGATTTATCAGGAGGATGTAAGAGGGCATGAGGATACCGCTTTTTTTTAGTGTACTGCAGGCAGCAGTGTAGGTTCTCACGTCCAATCACGGTCTTTTCTGATCTGTGTCTCCCTCCCCTCAATTTGGGAATTGCTATGGGACATCCCATGATGTAATGAATAGAGCTCTGTGTCCCGTGATGTATAAACAAGAAAATAGGATTTTTTAAAAACAGCTTACCTGTAAAATCTTTTTCTTGACAGTACATCACGGGACACAGAGCTCCCCGCCCCTCTTCGGGATTTATGTTTATATATATATATATATGCATCGAGATATTTATTGCTTTGCTACAAAACTGAGGTACTCTCCATATGGGAGGGGTTATATAGGGGAGGAGCTCTCCTTACAATTAGGGTTGCCAGTATCCAACACCAGAAGGTAGGCTATCTAACCCATGATGTAATGAATATAGCTCTGTGTCCCGTGATGTACTCGCAAGAAAATAACAGGTAAGCTGTTTTAAAAAATGCCTTTAACACGAAAACTTTAACACGAAGAGCACTTTCTAAAGGATATATACAGATGAAGACAGCAGATATACAAGTAAAACTTATGTAGGAAGATTTGTTTAATCTCTGTGTATCATCTGAGGCTGTTCACTTCACTGGGTATAGGAGAGGGTTTACATCCACTTTAAGGTGAGTACTAAAATTCTGTTTTGTTGATGACAGTAAAGACGCTTCCAGCTATCATACGTACAGTCCATATTTAAATATGAAGAAAGGAATATGATTGAGGCATTTTGAAATTGTTCCCTTGGCATACTTTTCAAAACTGAGGCCATGAGCTGCCCCATTGCACAATTCTCTATATAAAAGTACACTTACCCAGTAAATTAAAACCAAAGACGATAACACACATAAATCCAAGCTAAGGTGATAAATCAATATATTTAGTTATTATTTACTTTAATAAATCTTACATGAAACTGTATTTTAAACAAGGGAAACATGGAAGCAAACTGCTGCAATAACCATTTGTTCCTAACTATGATATATTAAAAGCCAACAAGACATTTAAAGCCACACGTTCTGAAGGTTATTAATATGTACTATATGATAAACACACAAATATGTATTTTCCATTATGGGTAAAATTGACAAAAACTGTTATGAGGATATGACATATTATAATAATACCATTTTCATTTGCTCCACTTGCTACAGTGCCTACTGAAATCAGCAGCTAGAATAATATATGCAGTAAAGTCTTCCAATGTAGCAATGTAATGGCTGCATTCATGTATCTTGTTCAATTGCTTTTGTGCTCATTTTCTGCTTTAGATGCAATAATCTAGATAATGTGGTGTAAATGTGGCATGCTTCAAATGAACGCTGTCTTCGAAAATGAAGTAAATAGATTTTCCAAGTAGAATTCATTAATGTCCACAGTTGGAGATAGGGAAACTCTTACGTAATTTATTTCAAAGGCATGTACTTGACCCTGCAATTCCCTTATACCCACTAGGTGGTGCCTGAGCACTTTCCCCCTTTAACAAGTTTCAGTTACCTAGTAAATTTTCTAATGCTAAACTGCAAAATAGTATTGAGTCTTTGATCAGGCATCATGCTCTGAGATATCAAGTCTAGAGTCTGGTAAGTAAAAAAAGGAACATTATTATAACGTTGATTCCGATAATAATAAACTAAATGTTAATAACATTAAACTGTGTAAAATCACTTACGAGTACATTGCAATGCCTTATTTTGTAGATTTTTATACTTATTTATATACAGTATTTATTTATTGCAGGTACCTATATAGTGCAGTCAATTTATGTAGCGCTTTACATATACAGTGCCTTGAAAAAGTATTCATACCCCTTGAAATTTTCCACATTTTGTCATGTTACAACCAAAAACTTAAATTTATTTTATTGTGATTTTATGTGATAGACCAACACAAAGTGGCACATAATTGTGAAGTGGAAGGAAAATAATAAATGGTTTTCAACATTTTTTTACAAATAAATATGTGAAAAGTGTGGTGTAAATAAGTATTCAGCCCCCTTTACTCTGATACCCCTAACTAAAATCTAGTGGAACCAATTGCCTCCAGGAGTCACCTAATTAGTAAATAGAGTCCACCTGTGTGTATTTTAATCTCAGTATAAATACAGCTGTTCTGTGAAGCCCTCAGAGGTTTGTTAGAGAACCTTAGTGAACAAACAGCATCATGAAGGCCAAGGAACCCACCAGACAGGTCAGGGATAAAGCTGTAGAAAAGTTTAAAGCAGGGTTAGGTTATAAAAAAAATATCCCAAGCTTTGAACATCTTATGGAGCACTGTTCAATCCATCATCTGAAAATAGAAAGATTATGGCACATCTGTAAACCTACCAAGACATGGCCACCCACCTAAATTGACAGGCTGGGCAAGGAGAGCATTAATCAGAGAAGCAGCCAAGAGTCCCATGATAACTCTGAAAGAGCTGCAGAGATCCACAGCTCAGGTGGGAGAATTTGTCCACAGGACAACTATTAGTCGTGAACTCCACAAACCTGACCTTTATGGAAGAGTGGCATAAAAGCCATTGATGAAAAAAAGCCATAAGAAGTCCCATTTGCAGTTTGCGAGAAGCCATGTGGGGGACACAGCAAACATGTGGAAGAAGGTTCTCTGGTCAGATGAGACCAAAATTGAACTTTTTGGCCTAAACGCAAAACTCTGTGTGTGGCGGAAAACTAACACTGCACATCACCCTGAACACACCATCTCCACCATGAAACATGGTGGTGGCAGCATCATGTTGTGGGGACGCTTTTCTTCAGCAGAGACAGGGAATCTGGTCAGAGTTGATGGGAAGATGGATGGAGCCAAATACAGGGTATTCTTAGAAGGAAATCTGTTAGAGTCTGCAGAAGACTTGAGGCAGCGGTTCATCTTTCAGCAGGACAACGACCCTAAACCTACAGCCAGAGCTACAATGGAATGGTTTAGATCAAAGCATATTCATGTGTTAGAATGGTCCAGTCAAAGTCCAATCCTTAACTCCAATTACAAATCTGTGGCAAGACCTGAAAATTGCTGTTCACAGATGCTCTCCATCCAATCTGACAGAGCTGGAACTATTTTGCAAAGAAGAATGGGCAAAAATGGCACTCACTGGATGTGCAAAGCTGGAAGAGACATCCATAAAAAGACTTGCAGCTGTAATTTCAGAGAAAGGTGGTTCTACAAAGTATTTATTCGGAGGGGGGGCTGAATACAAATGCATGCCGTGCTTTTCACATATTTATTTATAAAAATAATTTGAAAATCGGTTGTCATTTTCCTTCCACTTTACAATTATGTACCACTTTGTGTTGGTCTATCACATAAAATCCCAATAAAAAAATTTTACATTTTTGGTTGTAACATAACAAAATGTGAAAAATTTCATGGGGTATGAATACGTTTTCAAGGCACTGTATATATTGTACACTCACATCAGTCCCTGCCCTGAAGGAGCTTATTTCAAACAAAACATAAACCTGGAGCATAAATATGTGCATTATGACACCAGGGCTGTGTTTTCGATAATGTCCTATTCACTAATGACTTTTTTTCATTCAGGCTCCACTGCTGTTATAACAATTAATGTTATGTGATAATTTTGCAAAAAAAAACTAAAAAGAAAAGCCTATAAAAGCTACTTCTTGGTGAGCTTGCAATATTCAAAGCCAATAGTCAGCAGAGACAGATGTGTATGGTAAATGAGCTCTCACAAGTCTCCTATCAAAAGTCTCCTATGAAAAGTCACTGCATCCACCAAATGTTAGGTTTGCAGTTGATTAGACAGGGCTGTGATCAAAGATTAAATAGTAATATGTTTCGGTGGTGCCCCTCTAACCAGGGGTTTAGTTTTGGATAGATTGGGTAAGGATTAACATTTCTGGGCCCCCTGTGCTAATAATATTTGTTGGGCTGGTGACCCTAAGTGGAGATACTCCACCAATTAAGACATTGAACCAAACAGAACCCACTGTCAGTTACACATTGTGGGAAATATATAGCTCCCTGCTGCCCTTTCAGACCCGTCATCACAGGGCCTAACAGAGAGAGGTTTTTAGCACCCACTTTGTTTGCGGCTCTCAGATGTCCAGGAACTGGATACCAAGAGTCACAAAGGAAGCTGAAGCTGGAAAATGTCTAAAAGGCATGTCACACTAGACTATTAGGGGAATTTACTAAGACTAGAACTTTAAGCAGCTGTGCATGGCAACCACTCAGCTGCAAACTTTTCTTTTCAAAGCTTTTAACCACTTCAGCCCCGGACCAATTGGCAGCCAAAGGACCAGGCCCCTTTTTGCGATTCGGCACTGCGTCGTTTTAACTGACAATTGCGCGGTCGTGCGACGTGGCTTCCAAACAAAATTGGCGTCCTTTTTTTCCCACAAATAGAGCTTTCTTTTGGTGGTATTTGATCGCCCCTGCGGTTTTTATTTTTTGCGCTATAAACAAAAATAGAGCGACAATTTTGAAAAAAATGCAATATTTTTTACTTTTTGCTATAATAAATATCCCCAAAAAATATATAAAAAAACATTTTTTTTTCCTCAGTTTCAACCGATACGTATTCTTCTACATATTTTTGGTAAAAAAAATCGCAATTAGCGATTATTGATTGGTTTGCGCAAAAGTTATAGCGTTTACAAAATAGGGGATAGTTTTATAGCATTTTTATTAATATTTTTTTTTTTACTAGTAATGGCGGCGATCAGCGATTTTTATTGTGACTGCGACATTATGGCGGACACATCGGACATTTTTGACACATTTTTGGGACATTTGTCATTTATATATAATTCAGTGCTATTTAAATAGCACTGATTCCTATGTAAATGACAGTTGTAGTGAAGGGGTTAACCACTAGGGGGCGGGGATGAGTCAGTGTGACGTGTTGTGTTTATTTTACTGTAGGGGGGCGTGACTGTACGTGTGACGTCATTGATCGGCGTTCCCGATGACAGGGAACCGCCGATCACTGACAGTCAGTGTAGGAAGCGCGGGGAGAGGTTTGTTTACACAAACCTCTCCCCGTTCTTCAGCTCCGTAACCCGATCGCGGGACACCAGCGGCGATCGGGTCCGCTGGTCCCGCGGCCGGGGTCACGGAGCTCCCGACCGGGTCGCGAGCGCGCCGCTAGCGACCCACAGGCAGGCACATGCACGATCACGTACAGGTACGTGATTTTGCCTGCCCGTGCCATTTTGCCGACGTATATCGTCGTTAGGCGGTCGGGAAGCGGTTAACTGAACAAGCTGGAGATAGAAGCTGATTGGTTACTATGCAAAGTTGCTCAGTACTTTGATGTACCTCAGAAGGAACCCTTAAACACTGCTTGGACTCAAAGAAGCAGACATTGGGGCTGATTTACTAAAACTGGAGAGTGCAAAGTCTGGTGCAGCTGTGGAAGGTATTGTAGCCAATCTGCTTCTAACTTCAGCTTGTTCAATTAAGCTTTGACAAAAAACCTAGAAGCTGAATTGTTTCTATGCACAGCTGCACCAGATTTGGAACTCCCAAATTTTAGTAAATCAACCCCATTGTCTAATTTAGCCCCCATTCACACTGAAGGCGACTTTGAAATCATGCTACTTCACCAATTTGAACAGTTCCATTGCGGACAATAGGGTGCAACATGTCATGCGATTTGGAACTGTCAAATCACATGACAAGGTGCACCGGTGTGAACAGAGGTTGTTGTAATCATTAAAGTAGAACGCTGCACCAACAGGGGGTGTTCTGCTTTAAGTCCTCTGCTCTCCCTCCTTTCCCATATTTGGCATATCATTTTTATGGGGGAGCAGGTGCCTAGTTTTGACAAGTACCGGCTTCCTCTTCTGTTTAGATCATCTAGGCAATCTGAGCCAAAGTTCTCAACCCCCCCCCCCCCCCCCCCAGTCTTCTGAGACACACCACAGGTCCCAGAAGACTGCAGGGCCATTCACAACACATAGCGTGGCTCGTGCATGTGCAGTGGGCAGCTGGCTGTGATTCCAAAAGCAACATAGCCTGCTGCCCAATAATTAGGATTCCGGTGCCGGGAACCCGAAGGCTAGTAAGGAACTAGCCTGGGTGAGGACAGCCCTGGATACTTGGACAGGTAAGAAACCCCCCTTTAATGCAGTTATTGATTGCTCATTGATTGATTATTGATTGAATATCAAGTGTCTGCAGCTTGACTTTCCACTATGTCTGGGTTTTAAACATTGGCTTGTGATGGGAAGGACAGTAATGTTTTTGTAAGGCCTGTAGGGCATTTGTAGCAATGTAAGATCTATTAAAGTGGGTGTGGACTGTGTTGACCATGCCCAAACATTTTCCAACCAGTTTTTTTTTTTTAAGTTATGCTACATTTGTTAGGTCTGAACAATGTAATCTTTTAGTTTCCCCAAAGGCAGTGTGTGACTAAATTTTTTAATATGTTGCTTACCTGGAGATGGAAGCAATTTGCTGATGCTTGCATGTAGGCAGCTCCCCTGCCCTGTGGTTTCACTTAGGTCTGTTGGCTGTGGGAATGGGCAGAAAAGTGTAGGAAAATATAGGAAAACTTAAAATTGGCCCCAAGTAGCCTGCTAACTATAGTAAATTGACACCAAATGTTTGGAATGATATGTAAATATTTGTCTTCAATGAATCATGTGAAAGCTTTAAACATTCTTACGTTGTTCTAACGACTGCTGTGTATTTCTCACCTAAGCACACTTGAGGAATAGAAGCACTGCCTATAGCTACCAGAAACAAAATGTATGTTTGCATCCAGTTTAAAAAAAGTGAAATTTGGTTTATATGTAATATAACACACGCCAATTATGCTATCTCAATAACCCCTCACCAGTTACTCATATCAACCCTTCTCTGCTCTTAGTGAGCCTTTCCTTACCCTAGCCCTGCTTAAAGTGGTGTTGCCACCAAAAACAAAATTTAGGCTCAAAAATCATAAAAAAAAGAAAAAAAAAATAATTGGAAAAAAAAAAATTTACTCACCTCTAAATGCCTGTTGCTAGGGGGTCCCTCGTAGTCTGCCACCTTCATTGCCCGGGCAATGACATCACTTCCCGTAGGCACCGCACAGTCATCTGGGACCTGTCATGTGTCCCAGATGAGTGAGCGTCGAATCACGGCGCACGGAGCCGCTTGCGCATGCGCAGTGGGTGCCCGGCAGTGAAGCCACAGCCGGGTGCCCACATTAAGAATGCCGGCGCTGCGAGCGGAGCGGGGAACGAAAGGGGTCTCGTTCCCCCGCATCAGCTGGACCCCGGGACAGGTAAGTGTCCGATTATTAAAAGTCAGCAGCTGCCGTATTTGTAGCTGCTGACTTTTAAAAAAAAAAAAATTTTGTGGGCCCTCCTCTTTAAGGTTACAGCATTATGGATACTGCCCTTTGCTTTTAAATAAGCACATTTGTACCTTGGCATTGAGGCCAAATTTTTCTATCAGCCTAGATATGTCAATTAAAGAAGTGACTCTAGGAGAATACATAATAACCATATACTGCAGAGTGCGTTAATTGAATTTTTGTATAACACATGTTCCTTGGAGTATTGTATATTGATTCTGTGTATAACCTTGGTCCCTGTTAGATCCCACTGTACTCCTTTGTACTCCTTTGGGAGGCTATTTGGGAACAAGCAGCTAAACAGATACAGTTCATTGGTGAAGTAGTTCATTTATCATTGTGTGACACAATTATCATAAAACCCATCATTATCCAGGGGTGTTTAAATATCCTGACATTTTAAAGCCCCGGATATATATATATATATATATATATATATATATATATATATATATATATATATATATATATATGGGTTTTTTCCTATACCCCATACGTCTCTTTTAATAGCCCAATCTTGTTAAGAATGAAGCTAAGATTCAGCAATACTATTTAAATAATAACTATAATAAAAATAGCATGCAGCAAATCTTCTAACTCTCCTATTTTGCTTGGCAGACATATGGCACTGGTGAATAAACACAATCCAGTGCTGCAGTTTGCACTTGTATTTTGCATATCTTTTTTTGTAGTACAGATAGTTCTATAATTACAGTTCGCTGTTTGTAACATGGGAAGCCCCTTTTTACCTGCCAAGCCCTCCCTCCATGTTTCCCTATGCCACCCTCCAGCATTCCCAGAAACCTCTCCCTTAGCACGACAGTCCCCCTTCCCTCTAAGTGCAAACCCTCTTTAGCATACAGGTCGTACCCCAATGAAAAATCATCCCAGTAGAAATCAAAATCCTTCCATCTTACATCAGGTCTTTATTCATGCATTCAGTTCTCTAATTTACCCCTGCCTTTCCTGTGTTGCCCATGGCACAGGCAATATTCCAGAGAATATAAGCTTGGAGGTTGTTTGCTTTAACTTACAGCCTTTAGCAGTTCTTTAAATTGATTCTTAAGGATCTTCCATCTTCCATGCATTCTGACATTGGTCCCAACATGGACAAAGACAGCTGGGTCATGCCCAGCCCCTTCCAGAAATGTGTCTACCCCATTTACCACATGCTGAACCCTGGCATCGGGTAGACAGCAAACTATTTAGTTGAGGTAATCCTGGTGAAAAATTATTCTACAGTCTTTCTGTTTATAGAACCTCCAATTACCAACAGATCTCTAAGCCTTCCAGTATTACCCTCACCACCCCTACTAGACTGGCTTGTAGGAGCGCAAGTGGGTGACACTCTCTCCATGCTTCCCTCCTCACTGGGTGCCAAACAAGTGTCACATGAGAGGTTTACGCCTGGGTGGGTTCTTCTGGGCTACGCTAGGCACTTTGTACAGGGTCACTACCATACACATGGGGTACATTTACTGGAGCCACGCTCACAACCTGGTAGATGATAAATAGGAACAAACTCTAGTAAACTCTCTAGATGTCATATACATCAACATGGTCACTTATGCATTTAGTAGGGGCACTCAGTGCCAATGCCCTCTCCACCTGTCCAGCGTATCACTACTGCCTCACTCTCAGTAATGGTATGAGACACCTGCATGCACCTAGTGTGGACTCCATGCATGCACTTTATTTCACTTGACTCTTACTCTTCTGTACCTGTGTACAGGCGAAGGACCTCGGTGGTTCAGATCTGTTCCCATTGCTATGGGCGAGGGATTGTGGCACATTTATTTACATTAAACACCTGTAGTAACGTCAGACCGGGCAAAGGGTAAGATTCAAACATTTAACTTGAAGAATAAGTTAACATTATGACAGAGACAATGGGCAGCCCAAGGTAAAGTGCTGATAGGGAAATCCCAGAACTTAGGGGTTTCCAATAACATTTTGACTGCTGAACCACATTCAAGACGATGTGTTTAATATACAGGCATGTATCTTAACCACAAGCAGGGAGAACAATACAGTACATGGTATACATTGAATATAATTGTTCTGACTGAGGCTGGGGGTCTAAGTAAATTTATACTTTCTACTGGGGGGGGGGGGGGGGGGTACCTTGAATGATCCTCTTTGAAGTCCTAATGAATTTATTGGTTATTTACATTGATAAACAGATGGTCATTTAGCACCTATGCATAACTTCCAGAGTTCTCTGGGAAAATGCCTTTTCACAGCTGGAGGTGTGAATGGCATTTGACCACAAAAACAGCTTCTACATACATCCTGTAACTAAACATTTGTAAAAAGTATCTCTCCTTAATCCGAATACATGTTTTAATAATCATAACTAAATGTTTGATAAATAAAATGGCTATTCCATTTACCGGATCAGTGCCAACATTCCCTAACATCCCTAATGTCTAACCACAGGCTTGTGGCTGCCCCCGCATACCTGTTCAAGCAAATTCCTTTATTGGAATGTCTGGAATTTAGCTCCAACCTTGGCAGGACACAGGTCATTCAGACTCCAGCGACTGCACCAGGCAGAGCATCCCACACTGACTGTGTGTAAATTCCTGGCCTTTGTCCTTTGTAAGATCCTGGCCTTTGTCCGTTTTATAGTACACAGGATCGGAGGGTTGGAGCCAAGAAAAGCCCACCAAGAAAAACCTGGGAGTGCAGTTACTTTCTAACCTCCAGCTGGGGCAGCAGTAACCTCTAACTGCCTACAGGCTGCTCTCCTGGCTGTTAGGAGCTCTAACATAAAAAAGAAAGTCTTCTTTCACTGTGAGTTCCTATCACTCCCTCTGTAGCTTTTGCTCCATTATTGTAAACATGTGGAACGTTGTGCAAAACCTTCAACCTTGCTAAAACTCATTATCCCAGTTACAATATTAATATTACTTACCGGAAGTTTAAAATATAACTGAAAAGTCCTCTTGTCTAAACTTTTTCTTGTTTTCCACAATCCCAAAGTAAACAAGCTTAATCGAAGGTAAACAGATAGTTATATAACACCTGTGAACCTGAGCTCCCGGTCTGTGGCTCTTCAGCAGCTTACCCACTCAGACTTACCTCACATTTCCTTCTCTCTACTTTGCTCAGTAAGACAGGGAAGTTGTAATGCAGATATCTGGATCCTGCTGCCTCCATGGAACGCTTCCTAATCCCGGTACAGCCTACTGCATCCACCCCAGACCCAGCCAAGGTGGTGCCAACACCTGCCATACTGCTAATTGAGGTCAGGTATTTAAGAGTCGTCTTTCTGTTCTCCCCCTATCATTACACTTGAGAAAGGAGCGCGCAGGTACCTTATGGACCTCGCGCATGCTCAGAAACGTGTTGTGTTCCCTGCACCTCTGACGTCACATGCTGTCTCCATGAGCCGCTCTGCAGTTTTCTGTAGACGCTCGACACAGCCAGGTTCTCCCCCAGTGTCTTGCGGCCACAACTACAGACCCTTATGGTACTCTTGGACATGGTTGTGACAGCAGCCGCAACCTTTGTTTGCACACAGTTCCCTGCATTTATATGTAAGTGATACTTATCAGCCTTACTTTTTATTAAAGAACCTTTTACTGAGTGTCGCTTTTCTATTTGTTTTTTCAAGACAACTGTAACTGCCATATTTAACAAGTGATTGGAGCACCCCCCTGAGACCATCATTCCCATTGACAGGGTCCACAGGACCTTAGGACCCAGGAGTACCGCTAAAGACAGACCCAGGGATGTACTCTGCTGCCTGCACAATTACTCTGTAAAGGAAGACACCCTCCAGCAGGCATGGCGCATGGGGCCCATGGACTTTGATGGAGCACAGGTCCTTCTTTTGCCAGACCTACAAGTGGGGCCACCCTTTCCACCTAATTGCACGTAGGGAAGGCCGATCGTACACTCTTTGGCATCCCTCAGATCTTCCAACCTTCTTCAGTTTGCTTGAGATGCCTCCAGTGCCTCTCCCCAATTTGTTGGCGTTCATCTTATCAAGGAGCAATAGCAATCCCACTATGATTCCAACTGGCAGATCTCAGCGGTCTCTGCAAAATCGTCGGTCTCATCGCAGAAGACCACAAGCTCCTTAAGACAATGAGCTCAAAAGGAAGAACTGCATCTTAGTTAACATACTGTCCCGATGTCATAAGACTGCTTCCATTTGTATGTTATGCAGTACCTCATCCTATCCCTGCTACTCCATCTGATGGGTGGTTCATTGGCTGTGGGATACTCATCAGAAACAATCACTGGTTCTCTTTGGTTGCCCTCCTTAGGTCCCCTATCTGCCGCCGACCTTTGAGGAGGTTCTACATTGTCTTGCATACATGGTTGACTCACCAAGTATGAGAGGGTGCATTATTGACTTTCTTGACTGTTCTGTAATGAGGTTAACACCAAGAAAAGGTGGGCCCGGTGGGGCCCTTCGGGACAGACATGGGTTTGAGCACCTCTTAGGGTGTTCCCTGGGGGGTCCTCTAACTTCTTTCTCATTGCATGACATCCAGGTTTGTCCTGCTAGTGGATAAGTAATAGAACACTTGTGTTATGGCGCTCTCTCTCCGGGGTTCATGACTACCTCGTGGGGTTGGGGGGGCTCCTTGGGAGTCGTCAGGAGCACATACCCTTGCTAATATATTTAGGCCGATATGAGGTGCTTCAGGTGCCCCTTAGCGCCGGCTCCCCGGGTGCCCCTCTGTCCTTTGTTGTGTTTAAATGTTTATTTTGTTTTACAATATACTGATTGAAATGTCTGCTCAGTGTTTTGAATGTCTACTCATCGGTCAGGTGATCCCTTCTTTTTTTTTTTTTTTTCCAAGGCACCGTAGCAGCGAGAACAGTTGACTGATGCAGCGGTGCACACACTCCCTGATTTGGATCACCCTTGCATTGCAGCGTATCATTTGGCAGTAAGGACATTGTTCTTGACCCGGTTGGGGTCAATGTAGTGCTTAATTGCACGGGTTTATACATGTAGCCGTATGAGGCTAGCATTCACGTAAGGACAAGAAAGGGAGCAGATTTTGTCTCTGCTTAAAGTTAGGGTTTGCATACTCAACCATTTTTACCACCCCTTATATTCTAATATTTTTTTTTCTGAAGAGAAGTAAATATTTAAGTGCTGCCCCTGTGTGGGCCACTTCTGGCACTGGGCTGTCTGGGGGTTTCCCACAGCCTGGGGGCTCAACCTCTGAAGTTCCTTACCTCTTCCCCCACTATGCCTTGGCTGCCCTTTTTGGCAGTAGTCGTTTCTCCGTTTGGAGAAACGGTTGTCGCTCATTTCATCCACACTTTTTTCTCCCTCCTTTTATCTCCTCTAATTTCACTGTCCTCTTTTACAGTTCTTCTTCCCCCTTTGCCTCCTTCTTTTCCTTTCCCATCCCTCAGTCTAACCTCTCCTCTCCCCCCCCCCCCCCTGCCCACCCCCTGTCCCCCTCTACCCATTGTTTCAAGTTTTGGCGAGGGTCGACAACCGGAACCCACATCTTTAAAGTGAGGCTGAAACTCCTATCGTGGAACATGAAGGCCCTAATGCTCCTGAAAAGCGATCCAGTTGTTTTGATGACCTATGGAGACAACGACCTCAAGTTGTGTTCTTACAGGAAACTCACTTACGATCTGATAGAATTCTGAAACTGCACAGTAAACATCAGCTTATCATAGCGTGTCACCTTCATCTAAATCAAAAGGGACGAGCATCCTTCTGGTCAAAACTGTACCTTGGCAAATTCTAGTCCTCCGTATTGACCAAGAAGGTAAATACCTCTTTGTAAAAGTTAAACTCCCTTTTGAAGACGTTCACCCTGGCCAACTTGTATCTGCCAAATGTGGATCAGCTTCCAGCTTCCTTGAATCATGTCTATCCTCCTTGGCTTCTTTTGTCAAAGGTACCCTTGTGCTAGGGGGAGACCTTAGCCTTACCATTGATCCCCGCAAAGATTCATTGACAGGCTCCTCTGCCCTGTCCCATAAAACCAAACTCGAGTTAGAGAACTGTTTCACTCCCATCAACTATTTCACTCCTTCATCCACAGGAAAGAGACTATACTCTAGGATAGACCTTTTTCTGGTCTCCCACGCTAGTGACCAGATTGGCCATATCGGGCCATGCTCTGATCTCAATGGAAATAGCCTTGCAACACCCGACACCTAGATCCGCCACTTGGCGATTAAATGAATCCCTTTTGCAGGACCCTGTGATTAAAGCACATATCTTATGAGAGCTAGACCTCTTTTTCAAGATTAACAAAGATTCTGTCTCAAACCCTCTTTCTATGTGGTCCGCATAAAGGTGCTACATTAGAGGAGTGTTTATTAAACACGGTCACAGAATCAAGCTGGATAGAGCAAAAACACTATCTGGGTTGCTATCCAAACTATATGATTGTGAAAAGCGTCATAAAGTGTTATAAAGTCCTGGAGGCAGAAGTAACTCATCTATGAGAGCAAATTAGGGAATACTCCTTATTTCATGCCAAAAACAAGCTTTTGAAGGCCCGCAGAGTTTTCTATGAATATGGAGACAAATGCAGCAGATCATTGGTGAACACCATACAAATCCAACGTAATCTGTCATACCTCCCAGCTTTGTCCACTCCCGCGGGCACCAAAATCCATAAGTCTCTGGAGATAGCAGAGTACTTCCGTGCTGTTTATGTGACACTTTATAACCTGCATTCCCTCTCTCCCATGGACCAGCCCACAGACAGATTGGAAGCAATAGATGCCTATCTTGGAGCTGCAAATTTGCCCTCTCTTAATGAGGAAGAACTCATGAGCGCCCTAGATGGGTCCCCGGCAGGGAAAGCACCTGGCCCTGATGGTTTTACAATTTCTTATTACAAAACCTTTCATGAACATCTAGCAACCCATTTTGTTTCTGCCTTTAACTTCTTCAGATCCGTGCTATAGCCAAATGAGGGCTACAGCGCGGACCTGCTTTGCTGGGAGCACGTCTATTGACGTCCTCCTGTGCCCGCGTCCTCCCGGCACGCTCTGTGATCAGCGAGTCTGAGACTCGCTGGATCACAGATCGGAGTAAGGGGTCGATCTCGACCCCTTACCACGTGATCAGCTATCAGCCAATGACAGCTGATCATGTGATGTAAGCAGAGCCGGTAATTGGCTATTTTTTTCTCCTCGCACTGACAGCGTGAGAAGAAAAAGAAAGCCAATCACCGGCGGCCGTGAGAGGGACATCAGTCCCAATCACGGAGAGCGGCCGCCATCTCCTCAGTGCCCATCTGTGCCACCTACCAGTGCCACCTATCAGTGCCCACAATGCCACCTATCAGTGCCCACAATCAGTGCCTCATCAAAAGTGCTGCACATCAGTGCTACCTATCAGTGCCCATCAGTTTCACCTACCAGTGCCCATCAGTGATGGCCATCAGTGCCACCTATCAATGCCACCTATCAGTGCCACCTATCAGTGCCCATCAGTGCCATATATCAGTCCCACCCATCAGTGCCACCCATCAGTGCCACCCATCAGGGGCCATCAGTGCTGCCTTATCTGTGCCCATCAGTACTGCCTTATATGTCCCCATCAGTGCCGCAATATCTGTGCCTATCAGTGCCCATCAGTGTAGCCTATAAGTGCCCTCCAGTGCAGCCTACCAGTGCCCACCAGTGCCACCTCATCAGCGAATATCAATGAAGGAGAAAAATGACCTGTTTGCAAAATTTTATAACAAACTATGAATCAATCATAAAATGATTTATTTTTTTTTTTTTTAATTTTTCATCTTTTTTTGTTTGTTTAGCAAAAAAAAAAAATCCCAATTGTGATTAAATACCACCAAAAGAAAGCTATATTTGTGTAAAAAAAATTATAAAAATTTCATTTGGGTACAGTGTTGTATAACCGTGCAATTGTCATTCAAACTGCGTCAGCTCTGAAAGCTGAGAATTGGTCTGGGCAGGAGGGGGGTTGTGTGCCCAGTAAGCAAGTGGTTAATGCAATTCTAGACAACCACACCATGCCAACAGACTGTTTACAGGGAAGTATCACTGTAATCCCCAAGCCAGGAAAAGACCCGCTTCTCTGTACCAGTTGTAGGCCCATCTCTTTGCTTAATTGTGACCTCAAGTTGTTCATGAAAATTCTGTCTGAGAGACTGGGTTCAGTTCTCCAGCAAACAATCCCCCTGGATCAGGTTGGGTTTATCCGCAACAGAGAAGCCCGGGAGAACACAATAAGAACTATTGATGTCATAGCAAGGGCCAAGCATCTTAACACTCCATTCCTCCTGTTATCTACAGATGCCGAAAAAGCATTAGACAGGGTGATTTGGACTTTTTTTTTGGCCACCTTGTGATATATTGGGATGCCGACAGGTATCCTATCTTAGATTTCTGCTATTTACCCCTACCGCAACAGTCAAGGTGAATGGAGTCACTTCCAATTCCTTTGCTATAAGTAACGGAACGAGACAAGGGTGCCCGCTTTCCCAGCTCCTCTTCATACTTTCTTTAGAACCTCTGTTGCACACATTAGGCTCAATCCCAACATTAGGGGGCTAGAAATCAGCACATACCACCATAAAATTGCTGCTTATGCGGACGATTTACTGTTCTACATATCAGAGCTGCTTACTCCTAGCTCTCTCGCTCGCCTTATTGGCAACTTCCCCTTCCGCTGGGCTCCTCAAGCAATCCTATACCTAGGCACCAAGATTCCCTCCAACCTCCACCTCATTTTCCAACACAACTTTCAGCCTCTTCTGAACATTTTTTCCATGGACCTAGACAGGCGGAAGGCTCTGGCGATTTTTTGCTTCGGTAGGTGCAATGTTTTATAGATGAACATCATGCCGCCTCTGTTGTATCTTTTACAAGCACTACCAGTTAGGATCAGTGTTGGTCATCTTACTTTAAAAAAGTAATTAGTTAAGTTACAAATTACTTCTCCCAAAAAGTAATTGCGTTAGTAACTCAGTTACTACATTAGAAAAGTAATTAGTTACACAGCAAAGTAACTGACTTTTTTTAAAAATACTCTATACGTGTAACTAAGGGGCGGGTCTAGTATTACTGTAACTAAGGGGCGCATTTATTATTATTGTTATATATCGTGTAACCAAGGGGCTGCTCTATTATTACTCTAACCAAGGGGCAGATCTGTTATAGCGTGTAAGCAAGGGGCGGGTCTATTATTATTATATCGTGTAAGGGGCGGATGGCTACAGAAGAGGGCGAATGTTAAATTAATGGGCAGAGCTCGATATATAACAATAATAATAAATGCGCCCCTTGTTACAGTAATACTAGACCCACCCCTTACTTACACGATAGACGCCCCTTGCAGAGTAGCACGAGCATCAGAAGCGTGCGGCATCGCCTCGTACAATTACATGTTAACTGTGCCTGCGCGGTGTAGAGTTCACTCAGAGCTGTTTAGGTTCAGCAATTTTCGGAAGCTCCGTAGTCCTTCGTACTGCGCAAGCCCTGCGCCTGCGCAGTACAGGGGGTCCTTATCCAGCGGGGGAACTTTTTCGGCAGGACACCGAAATTACACTACTGCCATCTAGTGGCGGTAGATGTAATTGGGGTAACTAAGCCAAAGTAATGGGAACTGAGTTACCATGAGGGGAAAAGTAATCATTTAGATTACTAGTTACCCTCTAAAGTAACTGCGTTAGGTAACTCAGTTTATTTTAACTCAGTTACTTACATCACTGGTTAGGATACCGCAGAGTTTCTTTTGTAAGCTCCAAACATTTTTATTAATTATGTTTGGCAAAGTAAAGTTTCACGACTCAAGAGATCACTTTTGCAGCGACCAAAGCTCAGAGGAGGGGTTGGCCTCCCTGACCCAGCTCTATATTGCATGGCAGTCAACATGAACAGAGTAGTGGACTGATGCAGACATTCAACCCATAAATTATGGGTCTCCTTGGAGCAAGAATCAGTGCCGACCCCCTTAACTGGCCTACCCTGGAGTGGGACTCAGTACTCCAGATTTTCCTCTCCACACCCATCGATTGAATCTACTTTGCACAAACTTTGCAGATACTACAGGATAGCGGAGATGTCCAGTTTTCGCTCTCCGTTGATGCCTATTATTGGCCACCCGGATTTTGTGCCGGGTCTCTCTGACAGGCTTTTAAGGTCCAGCCGGACCTAAGATTGATTAGAGCCTCTACCTTTCTTGGCTCCTCTGAGTGGATTAATCCTTCAGTCTTATATCCCACCCTGAATTCCTCTATTTTAGGCAAGTGGAAGATTTTTTAATTGTCCTACTTTCTTCGATTCCTCCCAGACCATGGTTGTTTCCATAGACAACCCACTTTGTTTAAAGATCTATGCCTGGGAGATGAGCCCTTACGGAAATCTCTATCCTGTTCTTACAAAATTCTACTTGCAATCACATCTCAACATGAGCCCCCGTATTTGAGGAAATAGGAGATGGACCTTAACGTTATGTTCACGGAGGATCAAAAGAACCTTATCCTTTTCTTTGCTCATAAGTCTTCCTTGTGCAGCAAATATCAGGAGATCACCTTTAAAATCTTGATGCGCTGGTACAGGACTCCATCAGTACTAGCATCAATATTCCCAGGACATAGCTTGTTATGCTGGAGATGTGGTACCCAGACTGGCACACTACTCCACATCTTCTGGAATTGTCCAAAGCTGGCCCCTTTTTGGCAGAAGGTCGTGCAGATCATCCACAAGCTTACTGACGTTTCCCTCTATGACAACCCAGCAGCAGTGCTCCTAAATTTGACCCCTACTTTCAGTAAGCGATATCGTAAATCCTTACTGAAACACCTTCTGAATGCAGCCAGGGCATGCGTCCCCAGCATGTGGAGACAACTATCTCCACCTTTAGTGTCATAGTGGTTTGCCAGGGTGCGCAATATTCAGCAGATGGAACACCTGACAGCTGCCCTTAGGGACAGGGAGGAGGAACACAACACACGCTGACTGTATTGGGATATGTTCCGGTTCTCGGATGAATACTTGACATATGCTTGAGCAGCTTCCTTAACTAAGGGTTTGAAGCCTTGGGCCGTCGACCCCGCCAAAGCTCTTTACCCTCCCTCCTCTCTTACTCCCTTCCTACTGTCTCCTCTCCTTCTTACTTCCCTTATTGACACCTAAGGTGTCGTCCCTTTTCTCTACTACCCAGAAAAAATCTCCCGGTATGCGTTGATTAATGTGTGCCGCTTCCGCAAAGACAGGGCTGAGAGACATATTTTTTACACTATCCTTGTTTTGCTCCGTACCTCACTATGTACCTGCTAATTAGGGTTATTTCCATTTTATTTTTTATTTTTTCCTACTGGTATGTGTATGACAAAAAAAGATATTTTTTGGGTTCCCACCACACTACAGGTTAAAAAACAGGTTATATTTGTTGTAGAGGCTATTGCCCACAGTTGCCTGTTATTTCGTTGATGTCCATTGACTCTTTGACATGGTGGAATTAATGTCTATTAAGGAATTTCATTGATTATGGTATGTAATGCCATACTGTTTTGTTCATACCGCATACCTTTAAATAAAGAATTTTAAAAGGTGACAGAAAAGGAGAGGAAAAAGGGGAAAGTTCCCAAAGAAGAAAATAGAACATTATTGCCACAAGCAATCACTGATCAGTCAAAAGCACAACTGTTTTTTTAACTCTCCACTTGCACATATTGAATCACTCTTAGCTCAGGAAGTAGATACCCGGAAGAAGCTCACACATACGTGGGCCACTTTTAGGGTGTGTAGAGAATCCCAGGAATTTATGGACCTCATCCAGAACAAAAAGTTAGATTTTACTGGTGCTATTCTTCCTGGTTATTCCCTACGGGAGTGTCCTCTTACATTACCCCCCCCCCCTTTTCTTTTTCTTTTTTCTTCTCACTGATTCCTTTCCTTTTTTTTCTCTACCTCTTCATTTGTCCCTTTACTCTACCTTCTATGCCATTCCTTTGTTCCCCTCCCTCCTTCCCTCCTCCTCTTTTCCTGCAGTGTCCGTTCCTATCCTGACCCCCATCCTTCCTTCACCTGAGTCAATGCTCATTTACACTATATTCTCTTTGTCATGCTAGGAGTCAGTTATTTTCCCCAGTGGGATATATGCCCCTCGCTGTGGCCTACCTTTTCATGGTTGACAACCATAGTCCCCATAAGCATCCTCTATCCACCAGTGCTACAGGGTTCAAAAATACGTGGCTACTAAGAGGGTTTGAGTCTCCCATATTATGCCCTTTGATTGTGCCCTTTTACTTGAGTGATGTCATGTCAGTTTTTTCTTACACTTGCATTTGCTTTTTCTCAATGTAATCATTCACATTTCCTTTGTTGTTTCTTGAACTATGTTTTTTTGTACATTGTTCTCCTGTACCTTTTGAAAATCTAATAAAATTAAATTGAACTAGAAAAATCAATTTATACAAAACCTAAATAAAGAATACTGTATTGAGCAAAGATGCAATGTAGTTGATTTACTAAAGGTTTATAGACTGTTCATTAAGATTGTATTCAACTTGGGTTAGGCTGTACTGAGCAAAGAAAGCAAGGTCAAAAAATGTTTTACAGCACGAAAAAAAAAACCTTATTGATATGCTAAATCCATAAACAATATAAACAAATTATCTTCCTTAATGAAACCAAGAAGAGTCTAGTGAGTAAAATGGCAAATGAATCTGCCATACATTGGAGATGTCATCAAACTGAATATCTGCCACCGACTATTACATTTTTATAATATCACTCTTTCCAGTTTACTGGATGAATTGCACAACATTCTCAGGAAATAAAAAAAAGAGAACAAAATCTAGTCTACAGATCAGTCTACAATATTATTTTCCCTTTTTTATCATACAGAATTTTTTTTTTTAAATGATCCATTATGCCATTAAACATCAAGCATTTATTTCAATGTACCTTATTAAAATTTCACAATTAGTTGAAGGGGATATTTTTGTATGAACTTACACCACTTACACCACACCTTACACTTAGGTCCACCATGATTGAAATTATGATTTAATCCTCATAAGGACTTTGATTTAGGCCCAAATACATCATTGTGGAGTATAACCCATTGTTCAGTTAATTTCCCAATGAATTTTATTAGTTTATTTCAAAATGTCCTAATTTTACAGCATTTATATAACATATGATTTAAATCAGGAGATGATGAACCACATTTCAATCACATAACATTATTATTATTATTATACAGGATTTATATAGCGCCAGCAGTTTACGCACCGCTTTACAATGTAGATGGGGGACAGTACAATTACAATATAAATACAGAAGGAATAGGAGGGCCCTGCGCATGGAGTATAACATCTCCCTTATAGTAAATTTTATTGTATCATTCAATAGAGATGTATGCCCTTTTTGTGATTTTCAAATTTACCTCTCAAATCAGTGATAACTTTGATCTTACAGATCCTGATAGGACCTTAGTCATTTTACTTTCCTATTTCCTTTACATGCGGGAGTCACTTACTACATTAGCCTTATAGCAAACGTCAACACCCTTCTGAGTCTACAATATTATTTCTAAATATGTTATTGTGTTTTTTAAAGAATATGTTACATGATAATCATATATAATCTGCCAGATATCTTTTGCTGTTTATTTTGAGACTGATAGAAATAAATTTGTTTCTTCAGCATGTTAGGCATTTGTCTTTTCTTGTGTTAGATATAATACATAATTTCTTTCATAATTTTCAAATGTTATTAAAGTATACAATAAAGAACAAGGAATTAATAAAGTACACAAATTGATGTTGGTGGTATTTTCCGAATAACTTTAACAAATACAAGTCCAGTATAAATGATACCACAGTGATAGATGCAATAAAAGTGTTCTGTAATTTGGAATGTTTCCTCCCATAGAAATATATAACTTTAAACCTCTTCAAAATGAGTTCAGCAAATGCCAATGATTGCTTTAGCGTGAACCTACTTTGCCGGTAGGCCATCATATGATGTCCCTCCGTGCTCGAGTGGCCTGCGCGCCCCCTGCAGGGCACGCACGGCGCGCTCTGTGATCAGCGAGTCAATGAGACTCGGCTGATCACAGATCGGAGTAAGGGGTCAATCCCGACCCTTATCACGTGATCAGTTGTCAGCCAATGACAGCTGACCATGTGATGTAAATAGAGCCGGTAATCAGCTATTTTTTCTCCTCACGCTGATAGTGTGAAGAGAAAAAAAAAGCTGATCACCGGTGGCTGTCAGGGGGACAATAATGTGGATGTCTTGTAGCTTCCACCACTTCCAATATGCCATTTTAAGTGGTAAACTCTGAGTCTGTTATCAGTTATATAGACAACCCTTTTCATAATCATAATCATATAGCCAAGTCCAGAATGTCATGGATGGTCCTACAAGTGATACTTAACAAAATTAAGAGTTTTACTTGATTTGGGCAAATAGCAAACAGGAAGGTATAGCTAGGCAGTACCAATATTATAAATTTATATGCCGCTTTTCTCCCTAATGGCTCAGAGTAGTTTTAGGGAATATAGCAGTTGGGTGCACTCAGTAGAACATAATTTTAAGGCCAATTTTAAACTGTGATACACACATAGTTTTTTTTTTTTTTTGGGGGGGGGCGGGTTTAACCAGTAGGTTGAAAAAGAACTAACAGATTCCCATCAACACAAGCAAAGTGGATGTATTCATTTCCCCCACTTTGCTATTGTATTCTGACAGAGGGGACCCCCACCCAATCAAAAAACACAGTCGAATGCTGGTCTTTCAGCAGGGCCAATTAACAGAAGCTGGTTGTTGAACAGAAAGAAGTACACACGTACCAAAATTCAGCATTTTTGTATGCGTATACCCAGCTTTTAGCATGTCTTTGGAGCGTGGAAGAAAATACATACAAGCACAGTGAAAGCGTGCAAACTCCATGCAGATGGTGTCCTGGGCAGGATTTGAACCAAGGACTCTAGTGCTATGACTTAGACACTGTGCTGCCCTATATTAATGTTAAGACGTTCAGCCCTTTTAAGCAATTACATTTTTTTTTTTTTTACCTCAAACTGGGCTAATTCACTTTCTCAAAAGATAGACTACAAAAAAAAGTTATGGCCCCCTTAAACATTTTAGGGAGGAATCTAGATGTGGATCATTAGCTTTTTAGCTAAACAGTGTTTCAGAAAAGATACGCATAATAAGCCATTATTCCAATTAAGCCACTTAAAGTAAATCATTAAAGTGGAACACAAGTCATTTGTGATTATTTATATATTTATTTTACTTTTTTTTTTTTACTCTCACAGCCTCCTGGGATATCCACATCACATATATCCAGAAGGAGTGGGAAACAGAGCAGCGTCAGTGAGTGGAACGGGCATGCTTCATCTTGGGCCGGCTGCATCTTCTGGTATCAAGATGGTGACGCAGAACCCTGGCTGTCACACCTGAGCAGTAGATTGAGGTGGGACAACACTGGATTTGCTAAGCAGGTGGATATATGAATTAAGGACATCACTGCAGAACAGGTACATTGGGGGGGGGGGGGTTCTTATTTAAGCCTGGGGAGTTTTGATGTGTTCTGCCAGTAGTGGGCAGGGTGAAAAAAATAACTGTCAATCAAGCCACCGAGAGGCAGCCAATCCCTACTAAATCTGCCGAATTTTGATCAGTCTATATCCAGCATAAGTGTTGGTGCTCTGGTCAAGGTTTACGGGGATGTGGTTTACCACTTAAGGACCTGGAAGATTTCCCCCCCAATGACCATGTCATTTTTTGCGATACAGCACTGTGTCCCTTTAACTGACGCTGTACCCAAACAAAATTGATGTCCTTTTTTTTCCTACAAATAGAGCTTTCTTTTGGTGGTATTTGATCACCACAGTTTTAATTTTTTGCGCTATAAACAAAAAAAGAGCAACAATTTTGAAAAAAAACACAATATTTTTTACTTTTTGCTATAATAAATATCCAAAAAAAAATGTCTTCATCAGTTTAGGCCAATATGTATTCTTCTACATATTTTTGGTAAAAAAAATCGGAAAAAGTGTATATTGATTGGTTTGCGCAAAAGTTATAGCATCTACAAAAAAGGGGATAAATTGATGGCATTTTTATTATAAATTTTTTTTTTTACTAGTAATGGCGGTGATTAGCGATTTTAGCGGGATTGCGACATTGCGGCAGACAGATCGCACACTTTTTTGGGACCATTGACATTTATACAGCGATCAGAGCTAAAAATAGCCACTGATTACTGTATAAATGTCACTGGCAGGGAAAGGGTTAACACTAGAGAGGGATCAAGGGGTTATATGTTCCCTATTAAGGTGTTTCTAACTGTGGGGGCAGTGTACTGACAGTGAGTAGAGAGAAATCACTGTTCCTGATCACTAGGAACAGCAGATCTCTCTCTCCTCCCCTGTTAGATCGGGGATCTGTCCGTTTACATTGACAGTTTACCGTTCTGGCTCTCTGAGGAGCGATCGCGGGGGGGGGGCGGCGCACATTGCCGCCACTGGCCCATGTGCATCGGCTCCTACGTCGCTCCCCCTATATCTCTTAAAGCGCCCGCTGTGCAGCTATGGTGATTCGCGCAGGGGAGCCAACCTGCCACCATTTAACAACGGCAGCTGGTCGGCAAGAAGTTAAGTTATTTATTTCAGGTACGTATATAGTGCCGTCAATTTATGCACCGCTTTACCTATATATTGAACATTCACATCCAGTGATGTAAGTAACTGAGTTAAAATAAACTGAGTTACGTAACTCAGTTACTTTAGAGGGTAACTAGTAATCTAACTGATTACTTTTCCCCTCATGGTAACTCAGTTCCCATTACTTTGGCTTAGTTACCCCAATTACATCTACCGTCACTAGATGGCAGTAGTGTAATTCCGGTGTCCTGCCAAAAAAGTTCCCCCGCCGGATAAGGACCCCCTGTACTGCGCAGGCGCAGCGCTTGCGCAGTACGAAGGACTACGGAGCTTCCGAAAATTGCCGAACCTAAACAGCTCTGAGTGAACTCTACACAGCGCAGGCGCAGTTAACATGTAATTGTACGAGGCGATGCCGCACCCTCATGATGCTCATGCTACTCTGCAAGGGGCGTCTATCGTGTAACTAAGGGGCGGGTCTAGTATTACTGTAACCAAGGGGCGCATTTATTATTATTGTTATATATCGAGCTCTGCCCATTAATTTAACATTCGCCCTCTTCTGTAGCCATCCGCCCCTTACACAATATAATAATAATAGACCCGCCCCTTGCTTACACGATATAACAGAACTGCCCCATGGTTAGAGTAATAATAGAGCAGCTCCTTGGTTACACGATATATAACAATAATAAATGCGCCCCTTGTTTACAGTAATACTAGACCCGCCCCTTAGTTACACGTATAGAATATTTTAAAAAAAAAAGTCAGTTACATTGCTGAGTAACTAATTACTTTTCCAATGTAGTAACTGAGTTACTAACGCAATTACTTTTTGGGAGAAGTAATTTGTAACTTAACTAAATTACTTTTTAAAAGTAAGATGACCAACACTGTTCACATCAGCCCCTGCCTTTAAGCAGCTTAGATTGTAGGTTTAAGCACAGCATTAGGAGGTTGAGTAATA